>VYXD01014883.1:392550-504387 GCA_013397195.1 Hylia prasina | reverse complement strand
CGCGCTGTGCTCCGCCGGGGGCCGTGTGGGACGGGAGAGGGAGAGGGAGAGGGAGAGGGAGAGGAGAGGGAGAGGGAGAAAAAGGAAAAGAAAAAGGAAAAGAAAAAGAAAAAGAAAAAAGAAAAAGAAAAATAAAGAAAAAGAAAAAGAAAAATTATTTTATAACCAGCTCAATCCTCACGAACAACACTGGTTTTCATGCTAATAGACAGTGATGTGTCAGTGAAAACTGGGACTTGTGGGACTCTGTGGGCTGCCTGACTGATGGCAGGGAGTCAGTGGGGCTCCACAGGGTCCAGAGGAATGGAACTGGGCTCCTGTAGCCCTCATACTCCCCACACCTCCCACTGGCTCCTGCTTGCCAGCTTTGGCTCCATGTTATTTGCCATGGGGATTTCAGGCTGCTTTTACAGGGTCACTTGCCTGCAGATCCCAATGTAGAGATCACGCACGGGGAAATTCTCAGAAATAAAACTGTCAGCCACTCTCTCCCAGCACACAGCCGGTGGAGTTTCTCCCTATCCCCTCTTTTTTCTTTTATTTACCCCCACCCCCAGGCCCCCACCCTGACAACTGCTCATGCTTCTCCAGTGAGATATCCATGCTCTCCTGCAGTGCAGCTGCCCTGTGTGGTCCACAGTTTGGGGCTATAAAGTTTTTGGGACCCTCACCCAGCCCCAGAATGCCGAGTTCCCTTGAGAGCTCCCGGGGTGGCCTGGGCAAGGGGACCTGACAGTTGGGGTCATTGCCTGGAGCTCTGCCAGAAGCAACTCTTACTTGTCTGGTTTTGAGTGCACCAGGAGCTACCTCTAAAAAACAGTCATTCTCTGTCACTCCTGTCCTCATTATTGTTCACTAATGCTGTCAAAAAGCTCTGTACGGGGATGCTACTCTGCTGCCTGGGGCTGACACACACATCTGCCGCTAATAGGTGTGAGAGAATTAGTGCCCATCCCCTCCTGCCTGGGGAAGCTCTCGCTGGACTGCCTGTGTTCCCTGAGTGCAGGGAAATGGGGCTGCAGATACAGGGCAATGAGGTTAAATTAGTTTGAAAGAAGGATTCCCCCCCATGACCCGGAGTACTGAGGTGCCAAAAATGGCTTAGTTGAAATGTGTTCATTATCACACCACAAAACTGGGTGAGGGGGTGAGAAATCCCCCAGAGCACAGGAGGACAGTGCTGCTATCTGCATCCAAAGGGAAAGCAGCTGCCTCACTGCTTCTTGCTAGATCCTTTCTGTGGAGCCAGAGTCAATTTCAAGGCATCCACTTGCACCCGTGTCGCTAGAGGGAAAGTCAGGCATTTACACACAGCTCGGCTGTGGCTGTTGTGCTGAAGGTTTATATTCACTCAGCGCCGCTGCAGCATCCTGTGCAGACATTTATTTTGGCTAAAGGCAGCCTGGTTCTCATTTGGGTGCAGTCGTTGAGGCCTGACCCACACAGGCACGGTGTGTCAGCAGAGCTGCTGTGGCTATACAGGTTGTCTATGTGGGGTTCATTTCCACACAAGGGGGACCAGATGGTTCCATCCCACAAGAAGCTGCAGTTAGATGAGCACTATCCTTGCATGGAGGGGGTCATTGCAGAGCTCAGTCACTGTCAGGAAATGTGGTGTCCCCTAAAGCTCCCTCCTTCCAGTTGCTGTAGATTGTTCTGTAAGGATTTTTTTCCTTGCAAGAATTTTCTCCTTTTCTGTTAGGCCAGAAAATAGCCCAGACATTCCTTGTTCTACCTTGTTTCCTGTCACAGCAAAGACCAGATTGACATCACTTGTTCTGGAGCTCAGATGTTTTCATGGGGTTTGGTGTGGCAGATGGTGATATATATTAATCACTAACATAACACAGTATGTTAGCATAAACAAATGAACACAAACAGCAAACCGCAGGGCTCAGCATGCTAATGGGAGGCTGCACAATCCACAGGAGATCCTACTGGGATAAATCCTCTCCCTGCATTGCTGGGTGTTACATCAGACCTGTTGCAAACTTAACCCAAAGGCCATAAGGAATGGATGCTTCAGCCAATGTCAGCTGCTTTTTCAAATCCAATCCAGCATAGAAACTGGCTACATCATGGAGATTTTTCTTCTTGCTTCAGTGCTGGAGCTGAACCCTCTGGATCGCATCCAGCTGAGCGGCAGCGGGCTCTGCACTGCCACTGAGGGCAGATCACACACGTTAAAGTCATACGGGAGAGTGCATTCTCTGAGAGCAGAGACTAAACCTGAAGATGAGCCCAGGACCCTTCCTGGACGCCATACTTGTCTGCAAAAAGGCATAGGTGCTACCAGCCTGTTCCTTTCTCCTTCACATCTTTGTCACTTTACCCACTTGTGGATGCGCCTGTTCCTAAAAGATTTTGTGACCCATGGGTCTCAGATTTACTTGCTGTTTCCTCATGCCCTGTGGGAGACCTTGTCCCTTTTGAGAGTGCTGTGGTGGGGCAGGGGAGGCAGGAGTGGTGGTCCCTTCTGCCTGCCCGCAAAGCCACCCCAGTGTTACTGACAGCACAGTCCTCTCCCCAGGCAGAAGGATCTTCAGGATTTCCAACCATTGCTCTGACTCCTGCTTCCACCCCCCCATCACCCAGGCAGATGTCCTGCTGAGGGTACTGGGGACAGGCAGGTTGTCTCTGCTGGAGCCCAAGGCTGTGGCAACCGGCAGGCACTGCAGTCAGAGCCTGCCAGGCACAGACATCAGTTGGACAGACCAGCCCTGCCTGAAATGTGATGTGCCCTCTGTGCTCCTGCCCTCAGAGTCCTGGCCTGAGACCTGGCACCCATCAACAGGCATCCTGGGGAAAGGAAGGGGCTGGGACTCCAGCAGCCCTTACGGAAAACCCTTACAATACGCTTTGTAATCCCTGCAAAGGGCAATGGTGTGTTACAAAATAAGCATGGTGCAGCAGAGCAGAGCAAGCCTCAGAGCTCCCAATCCTGCCTCTGTGATGCCTCAAACAAGTTCATCACAAGGTACCCAGGACTGCTTGGCACATCTAAATCCCCTTGCTGTTTCCATCTCAGTGTCCTTCTGTGCAAACAACAGTGATGATGTTTAGTCACCTTCAGAGAACTGTTTGGCATTGAAAGGGATCCAAGATAATCTTGGCTTAGGTTTTGTATGGTTTATTTATTGTATTTTTAGGTTTTGTTGTACAAAGCAACACTGCACCATTTCTAGCTTTTCTATGATGACATCTTAGTCAGCTCTTGATCTTCCTACTCATTAATTCCATTTACCCCTTTTCAGTTGAAATTCCAGCCTGGAACCATTCAGGAATCCACACTGATGAGGATTTTTTTACATTTCTTGTGATTGCATCATATAAAATTTTTAATGTAAAAGGCTGTTCAAATCCAGCCTGTTCTCACACAAGTGGCTCCTGTGTAAGAAACATCCTCCTTCTTGTCCTACTGGGCTCAGAGACAGGGTTTGGAAAAGACATTTGAAGGTGCAGTCACGCTCCCCAGAGGCGAGAAGCAGCACAGCTGTTTCCTTCCTCATGGCTTTTGCTGAGGAAAACCGGCCCTGGTGAAGCCAGCAGTGGGATCCCCATGACCTGAGAAAGGCACATGTGTAAGGGGACCCAAAACACACCTGGGGGGCCTGAGCTGTGCTGGCAGCTGTCCCTGTGGGGCCACTGGCAAGGGCTCCCCACCTCCCCCACGCGTGGCTCACTGCAGTCCACAGGCACTTCCCGTGGGCCAGGGCCTGGGAAACATGGCTATCCCTGCAAACAGCACAGGCCATCCCTGACAACAGCACAGGCCATCCCTGACAACAGCACAGGCCATCCCTGCAAATAGCACAGGCCATCACTGCTAATAGCACAGGCCATCCCTGCAAACAGCACAGGCCATCCCTGCAAACAGCACAGGCCATCCCTGCAAACAGCACAGGCCATCCCTGAAAACAGCACAGGCCATCCCTGCAAATAGCGACTGGCACTGAGGGGTGGTTCAGTTTCAGGAACTGCCAATGCTCACACCTTCCTCTGCGGAATTAGCACAAGGACAGATTAAAGAAAGCCAATTTCCTTTCTCATCAAATCAATTCCTTCTGGGGCAAACAAAGCCACAAGCACAGCGCTCTTGTCCTCCCGTGATCTTGTGGTTTGCTCTGGTTGGAAGAGGCAGCTTTGGAAAACCCGAGCCCATTTCCTGCTCTGCGTGCTGCAGTGTATATCCTCGCCTCAGCCCTGGAAATGCTTTGATGGATATTATTAGGCCCGGAAAGCATTTGGAGCTCCTTTCTTCCGTACGGGCTGAACAAACTGCTATGGGATGAAAGAGGGGCAGATTGGAACGGTCTGTGGATGCTGCAGGCAGGCTGCCTCACTAAGGGAGCCCATGCTGTGCTGCCGTCTACAATAGGGACAAAGCAGCTTTGGGACCAGGGTTGCTGCAAGCCCCTCGGGAGGGGGGACATCTCTTTCATACTCTCCTACCAAAAGGCAGAGCTGTAGTGGGGCACCACCAAACTGATGGCAGTAAAACCTGACCCCTCCTAACTGCATCCAGCCACACCCAAGACAATGGCCTCTTCTTAAATTCATATACCAGGTCCAACAAATCCCATCCCCTACCTCAACATGCCCTCATCAAACCCGACAAGCGAAGGGAACCAGCTTTTCTCCCCTCTCACAGTGACCATTGCCCACCTCAGGACAGACTTGCTCTTTCTTGCTCAGCCTTCCAGACTTTGTGAGCAGGAGTCTCTCACTGCTCTGAAAGGAAAGTGCATGAAAAACAAAACCAAACCAAACCTTTGCTTTCTGAGGGACCGGAGCTCTGAGCGGTGTTTTGCCACTAACACAGTCAAGAAATGAGAGTGCGGAAATCTTGGGGAGTGAACAGCACTTGTGGTTATTGGTGAAATCCCATATTAGTAGAAAGGTCTGGTAAATGGAAGCAGGAGTCGCTCTGACTACAGCATCTGTTGGATGTGGAGAGTGGTTACGACTTTCTCCAAATACAATGCACATGTACTGGGGAAAATGACTGCTACAATAACAGGAATAAATCTTAATAGAGACTTGGGTGATAACAGACACCATAGGGGAGTTATCAAAATGAAAAACATATGGCAGCGTTTCTGCCAGACCTGCATGGAAACCCCTTGGAAGGACTAGCAGAGCTTGTACGTGAAAATGGAAAAAAGAGCAGAGGAGACAGTGACAGGGGAACAGGGCTGAGGGAATCACATAAATTGTGTCATCATGCCCTCCTCAGAAGAGCAATGGGGGTTTGGTGTCAGTGCCCTGTGGCCTGTCTCCTTGCTGGACAAGTCCAGGTTTAAAAGCAGCCTGGTCCGACAAATTCTTTCCCACTTCTCTCAGGTTTGGCAAGGCAAAAGGCTGCAAGTCAGGCTGGACAGGGGCCATTTTTGATTGTGTTCAAACAAGACCTTGACCTGCACTGCTTATTAGCATTAGATCCCATTTTCTCTGCCTTTTGGCAGCAAGTAAGGGCAAGAATGGCAGAGAAGGAACAGTGGAGGAGCAAACTCAGGGCTCTGGAAAGTTCAGGCACAGCCCTGGCTGCGAGGGCAAGATGGATTTGTTTTCCTGCAGTTATAGGAGCTACAAACTGAGCCCAGACTTCACGGTATGGCAAACAAGCAAACGGGAAGCTTGGCTGGAACTGACAGGTTCTTGGCAGGAAGCAGCAAGAGATAGGACAGAGCAAAGTTAAATGAAATTGCACCTTTGCCCCAGCACTTCAATGTTTTCAGCAGAAGTGAAACCACAGATTACCCAGAGTACAGAAATCCAGCTTTGTTTTGCTCTCCTCAGGAGCAGCCTGGCAGACGATGGATAAACATAATCACAGCAGATACAGAGCAGGTTGATGTGAGATGTGGGCACTCTTTATCTCTTAGGTCTGCAAGAAGGGAGCAGGAGGCATTCCCAAGATCCCAGAGCAAGGGGAAGTGTTCAGCTTCTGCTGATCCCATACTTTGGGGTCAGGAGCAGGATATGAGGATTGGTTCCTGGGTACCACCACTGCTCCTTTATTCTGTTAAAAGGTTGGTCCCACACCAAACTCTGACTGCACTGACTCCTGCTGCCATCCAGTACTAAGGCAGAACTCAGGGGCAGAGGGAGAGCCTTGAGCTGGGAACATCCCCTCCTCTTCACTCTCAGAGTTGACTGTGTAGGCTACCACCATCCCATCCAGTGCCAACTTGACAACTGGGGATTAAATAGTGGAAAACTCAAAAGACAGCTGAGGATGGGGCTTATATTAGTCAAGACAGGCTAGCTTTAGATGACCAGGGTCACCAGCAGTAAATAGAGATATTGTTATGGTAATGGAACAAGAGGGAGGACAGGAGGACCACAGAGCAGACCCTAAGTGCTAAATGCCTCTAAGCTGCCAGGGACTTTGCCCCTGGCTGTCATTATTTTAATTGCATCCTAAATCTGCAGCCACTGGTCAGAGCAGGTGTTTGAGGACAGGGGATGGATCTGCTCTGGTGCCTACCACAGCCAAGACTGAGCTGATGAGAGAGCTGGATGTGATATTTGTTACAAGCATCCACATCTATATAATCCAGGGTTAGTAACCCTGAATGACTTTGCTTACAATCAAAAATCATCCCTGTCCAGGGGATGAGAGAAGAAGAGCCTGAAGCTCTGAGCTGGTCTATTCTAGTATCCAAGGGGCAGATCCTGTCTGTTTCCCCAGGCTCACTCATGCCCATGGCTGGTATAGTCACTGGGACAAGATCCAGGGGTAGGCAGAGACTGTCTGACCCCAGATAGGCTGCAGATGCATTGTTTTGGCTCAAGCAAATGTACATCAGGCAAATAAATTTAGAGAACAGACAGCATCTTTATGCTAGTCCTGAGCAGAAGGGTTGTTTTTATTGCGTGCTTAGTCACAATAAACCAAACAATAAAGTAATAATAAATGTTCACCAAAACTGATTTTAGAGTCCATAAAACAAAACCGGAGTTTAACAAGGACAAATGAATTGTTAACACTCCTCCTTTTCCCTATCCTGTAAAACACGCCGGGTTTAACAGGCGACGGGTGAATGTCAAGCTCCCCTGGCCTTGCGAGACCGGCAACGTGATCATTGCTGCCTTTTGCCATGAGAAAGGCGACAACCCTGACATCCCATTGCCACCACAGCCCCAGTCTCCACTTCTGCTGATGGCTGGGCACCACTGCACAGGGCTGTGGGCTGCCCATGGCTGCGGGATACTGCCCACACCCCGTGCTTCCCCTCCACTGAGGCAGGGAGTGCTGTGGTGCTGTCAGGAGTCAGACACTAAAACCACAGGATGCTGTGCTGAGCTCTCACGCTGAGCAAACAAGGCTTTCTAAAGGTTTAGAGGACCACCTTCATGTGTAGAATGACCCCCCCATGTTTAAACCAAACAATCTTGACCTCTCTACGAGTCTTAGCCACATAAAAGCTCACCTCTTGGACTCTCCATTAGGTTTTATGATGTGCTTCCATATTTAAATGGACATGACTCACACCAGGGTTTCTGCCGTGCATGTGAAGGAAAGAAAAGATGAATGCCAGATGTTTTGTATAAGTTACTTCAGAGGAAAAAAAAATAGGAGAGAAAAGGAAATGCTGGGTTGGGCTTTCCCAGCTCTCCCTGCTCAGGTGAGCATCAGACTGGTATTCGACTTTTCTTTTAAAATGCAGCCTCCTCAGCCTGGCCACACTCCTGGCTGCTCTGCAAGCACACAGCCCCCCCAGTTCACCCTCCTCACAGCAGGGGCTTCAACTTTCTGTCAAAAGTCTTCTGGCCAAACCTGGCAGCTGTCAGCACCTCCCTGTTTATTTGTGGAGCAGGAGGGGGCAGGAGGAGGAGTGGAGAAGGGGTGGAGGGCAGTCCCTCTTTGGGGTGACACATTCCTTCACCCAGAAAAGTCCGGGTAAGGCAGGCAGAACAGCCGGGTGATGCAGAGGAGCTGCACAGGTGGGGTGGTGTGGATGATGAGGGAAGAGTTCTACCCACTGAACTGGAAAAGCATCTAACAAGCTGCCTGCCATCCCCATGGGCTTATGGCTGTTTTCCTCTGAACTCCAGTGGCATGGGTAGGTAGGAAGGGCTGAGGAGCAGATTGCCTTTACAGCATTTCTCCTGCCTCTCTGAAAGGACCTTCTGTCCCCACACAGACACCCTGCATGTCATTGCCTGGTCCACTCTGCTCTCAGTGGGCTCATCTGGCACATTCTCACACTCCCACCTCCAGGGGACAATGGCAGAGCCTCCACCCAGGCAAGCATGGAATTGGCAGGCTTGTGCCATGGGTCAGCCCTTTCCTGCACTCGGTGCTGTACAAACACAGAGCATGAAGCACAGCCATGACCACACTGAAGTTATGGCCAACATGACTTCATGAGAGATCCTGCTCTCAGACTCTCAGCACCACCCATGGTGAAAGAAGGATCGTTCCACCCATTGCATGTGCTCCAGAATAGGGAGATGCAACCTTAAAAACCCAACCAGCCCTTCTCAGGAGGCTCCTCCTGCGGGGGAGTGGGGGTGATGCTCCATGTGGCCTCCTCTCCCCAGAGCGGGCTGGGGGACTGACACACTGACATGAAAGGGGTCCTGCTGCTCCCAACCAGGGCGGTCTGTCCCACTGCACAGATAAGGCTGAAACTCCACACTAAGCATATGTAAGGACATTAAGCTGTTGGAACTAAAGGGTAATTTGAAAAGTATTTTTCTTAATACTGGCATTAGGTTTCCCCAGCTTTGCAGTTGGTAAAGAGAAAAAGAATGTCCTTACTAAGGAAAAGCAAGTGAAAGCTGAACCAGAGGGGAATTAGGAGGTGGTGGATGCTTGGAGCTGCGTCCCCTTGCTTAGCTCAGGGCACTGATCATGCTTGGTGCAAGAATGTCTGTTTCCCCCCCAGACCTGCAGAAACAACCTAGGGGGGTTGTTGGCTTTCCCTCACTGGCACACTACAACAGGGCAAGAGCAAACTAACATGGTCACACTGTCCCAGAAGCAAGAGCATCCATGCTGCATCCTGCCTGCACCAAAGGGAGGGCTGCACTCCCACTGAGGCCCTGCAAATATTCAGGTTAAGCAAAACATCCAATTTTTCAGAAGTGATGAACTGAGAGACTTTTCATCTTTATATCACACAGAAAGTCCCCTTGGGTACCTGCTGAGCTCTGCAACTTCCTTTATACAGCTGCTGAGTGACTCAGTCATGAACAGAGAAACAAATAAAAATAAATTTTAAAAAAATGCAAATAAACAGAACTCTGCAACCTTTACTTCCCATTTTTAGGTGTCTGTCTTTAGCTGGGTAGATTAGTGCAGAGTTTATGAAAACAGGAGATCTGCAGCTACAGCAGCTGCAGGTGGTGTCTGGCGAGTTATGTCAGCTCTCAGCACTATCCTGTTCCCCAGCCTTGCAGGGATGGCAGCCCTTCCTGATGCTCTGGGCCTGGTGAGTCACAGCCCTGTGATGCAGCCTCTCCCCTGCCTCTGCATTGCCACCTCTGCCCCTGCAAAGGTCCCAGGGCTGCAGCCTCTGCACCTGTTTCTGCTTCCTCTCCCTGCCTGTGCCACCACAGGCCAGGGCAGCAAGTGGGATGTGGGGCCCAGTGCTGCATCCTGAGCTCCTGAGCGCAGGAAACTAGGAAGCTGGCAGCTCAGGGACCACGGGGAGGCATCAGAAGAGCCCATGTCCCCCACAGAGGAATTCCTGTGCCCTTGCAAAATGCCCGTGTGAATGGAGGCAGGAAAATTAGCTGCAATATGGCTTTTTGTGATCACAGAGATATTGCGAAAGGAAGGAAAATAAAAAAAAGTTCAGTTTTCCTCTCATTCCCCATTTCCACCTCACTGGAAAGACTCAGGAAGTACCCAGCCATCAGGAACAATGTGAAAAAAACCCAGCACCATTTTCCCTGGTGAACCTGGCAGGATCCCAAGCAGGGACCATAACAGCCAGCAGGAGTGAGGCTCCTTCATGCCTCTCCTGGAGAAACAAGTGTTGGGCTCCTTCATTTCACTTTCCCCCTCACCCTTTGTGGAGCCCTGCTGCCATGTCCCCAGCCTGATGAGGAGGGATGTCTCCCTCTGCCTGGACATTTGGAGTGCACATGCAGGAGCAAGGGCTGGCAGAGGGTCCCCAGTGAGCTCCTTGCCTCTGGCCTGAGCAAGAAGCTGTGGCTTGCTGAAGGACACATGCTGGTCACTCCATCAGCCTTTTTAATTTCCTTCTCCAAAATGCCTTTTAATTGAGCATCAAGGCTGCTCGAAAGTTTTCCCACCCTGAACTATTAGTGTAGATGCAGACTGTGACAATAGCCAGGGCACGTCCCTGGGAACATTCATCAAATTTTGCAAGAGCTGCAACCACAAGAGTGTCTGGAAAGAACCAAAGTTACCACAAGCCACGCTCCTTCCCTTCCTGTCCTGCCCATCTGGCACAACTGGGGGAGAACACAGGGATGCCTGGGGTTGCAGCTCTTGTACATCCCTAACAATGGGGTGAGGGAGAGATCTATGGCCCAACACATTCCCATGTTGGGTGTGGGGAGAACCCAGGATACTGAAAGCATCTGGAGCTTCCAGAGAGCACATTCCTAGGAGAAGACACCATGGCCTGGCCTCCTCCAGAGCCTCACACATCCCCTGGGCTTGTGTGCAAATGCTCTGCTTCCCCAAATAGACACTTTTCTGGGAACGTCCCATGGCCCCGAGGAGGCTCTGCTGGTTGGCATCAGATGACCAAAGCTGTTGCGTGCTCCCATTGTTCCCCAAGGCAGTTATTAATAGAGCACTATAATAATAGGGAATATTTATAAAACACTTCTGTGCCTAGGAATCCAGAGCAATCTGCAAACCTGTGCAGGTCTGTGTGTCAGCCCTGAGCCCCTGTGGTGATCGTTACAAAGAGAAAACAAACTTTATACCCCACTGAATGGTATGAGAAATGCTTGGGCTGGAGGGGCCACTACAAAGGTCTGGTGCAAGATGTGAGCACCAGCACTGTGGTCCTGAAAGGGTGCAAGGGACAGCTCAGGTCCAGCCACCACCCTGCCATGAGAGCAAAGCAGGGGAAGAACAGGAGTCATAGGTGTCCCAGCTTGTGGGGAAGAGAGATGTCACTAAAGAAATTAAAGCTGATACGGTCCATGCCCAAGTTCCCCAGGACTACACAGGGGGTAAGGGTGCAGCTGGCAAGGGGGCTGCACTGCTGCAATTGCTTTTATGCTGAGTTTGATTAGGACCCATTTGCTGCCCTACCTGACATCTGGGCTGCAGAGACCAAGTCCAAACTCTGGTGACAGGGCTGAGGATCTGTGCTTAAACAGTGGAGTTTCACACTTGCAGAAACCTATGCAAACCCACCAGGCCCTGTACAGGTGAATGCATACTTTTGCTTAGCTTTATAGATGAAAAAATCAAAATGAGGTGCAGGATTCAGTTAGAGCAAGACCAGACCCTCTGTGCATCATGGGCTGGGGCGAGGTGCAGAGCCACACACTGGCACCACCCAGGGGCTCCACACGCTGCCAGGATGGGGACCACATGGAGAAGAATGCAGATAGCCTTGCTGTTGGGCTGTTCCATCAGGATCATAAACCCAAACAAATCCAGTCCTCCCCTGAGCCTCGCCTGAGGAATTAGAGCAACGAGGCCATTTATGTCTTCACGCGGGCGACCGAGCCTTTGCCACAATGACCTTTGGTCACTTCGAAGCAGGGCTGGATTTGAAATGTGAACCAGAGACCAGGAGGTGAAAACCTCCATATCCCATTACAAATCACTGGGGATGCCGAAGGCCTGTCAAGCCACAGTGCTTTGCTGCTTATTTATTACTATTTGTCTCTGATTGTAGCCATTGCCAGGGCTGGTGTTACTGCTTGGGCAGTGGTCAGCTGCCTCCAGGGCCAGCCTGTCTCCCAGCAAAGCCAGAGGCTGGGACCCTGGTGCTGCAGTGGTCAAGGTGTCACCCCTTGCTGTTGGAAAAACACATTAGTTCTTTTGTGGCAGCAAGCAGAAGCACAAGCATCACAGTGGGTGACATAGTCCCCCAGTTGGTGACAGGGATGAGGAGGTGAATTCCCCCTTTAAGGTAATGAAGTATACAGCCCTACACGCCTAGGGATCCAGGTAAAAAAATCCCTGAGCCATAATGTAGTGAAATTAATTCTACATATTGTATATTCAATCATGTAAACTGGCTTATTCACAACCAGACAGCACTAGGTGTTTGATTATTAGTGCTCTAAGATAGGAAAATCCTCTGTCTGGCTTGAACTTGTCCTTTGAAACAACTGCACAAGATCTGCTTTATTCACAAGTGGTTTGACTGACTTAATTTTTCTTTTATCCAAACAGATTTCTAACCCATCAAATAACCATGGCTTCATGAGAAAAGCAAGTTGGAGACAGCGTGCATTTCTTAAAAAAAAATCCTATCTCTCTATAAACAGAAATTTTCCTTCCATCCCTTTTAAGCCTGCTTCACCCCATTCCTCTCCACTAATCATCTTATTTCTACTTTTGTGGTTTAAGAGGTATCAGATAATTTTGCAGATCAGAAGCTAAGGCAGGCCCCTGGGTGGTCAGAGAAAGCCTCCCCAGAATGACTTTGCTGGCTCTGCCCTCCAGACAAAAGGGCAGGTTCCCACAGCTCAACAATGGGATTCAGAAGAAGATGTTTCATAGAAGAAGTTTTAGCACCCCTGTGTGGTATCACTCTGCTATGTGAGAGCTGAGCAGCACAGGGAAATTCTGCCTGAAGCTTAAGGAGCCCACAGCAGCCTAGGTCGGCTGATGGAAATGTGACTCTGTCACAGGCCAAGCCCAAGCCATTTCCCAATTACTGGTTCAGCCTCTGGGGAAAGCCACAAACCCATCTCCCAGCAGGGATGGGCACCACAGGGCTCTCTCAGGTGGAGCTTCTTAGAGGTACAGAAACAGGAAAGAGAGCAGTGAGCAGAGAGCATGCAGCAAATAAACTCACATAGATCCATGTGTCTGGCTGTGACATTAAATGCTTTACAGCAGAAGTGATGATAATTAATTTGCTTATGATGGATGTGCTGATGCTGTCAGGATTCAGTGAAGCTGCACTGATTTTCATGCAGACTCAGGGGCTCTGTTTATAAGACACAATGGGTTACTTCCTAACAGGACCATGGTGATTTGGGAGGTGGAGCCCCATTTTCAAAGGTGAGAAAGTATTTAAGTGTATTTTTGCTGAGTACCCACAGGTTTGCCATATGAAGGTGTCCAGACACTGGCTGGCAATGGAGAGAAAGACAACAAAGACCAGTGAAAATAAATAAATCAGGGCAGCACTAGTCCTGACCTGCTGACTGGTTTACTAGCTTCACCAGGCACTACCTGCATTTAATAGGAATGCTTACACACTTCTGCAGATGTGATGCAGGCTGCCAAAATGCTTGCACTCTCTTGAAAATGCACCAAGAGTACATTTCTCCCTGAATCTTGGTGGGATTTATGCTGCTAAGTCTGTTCTGGAGACACCAGCCAAGAAGCTGCATTTCTCCAGTGTCCAGTTGAAGTGCGTAACTCCAGTGCAGGTAGAAGTGTGAAAAGCAGCTTAGCTGATGGGAGGGAAGGTGTGTGTCGATGGTGCCAGATCCCATGTCCATTCTCAGCCCTTTGCTATGGGGAAGCTCCTTTCCCCTCAAAGCTGTCCTGCTTGGTGCTGCAGCATGTCCTGGGAGCAGTCCTGTCACTCTGAGCAGCTCTCCAAGCCCCTGCTGCCAGCAGAAGGGACCTGTGAGGGGTGAAACAGTGCCAAGAGAAAATATATTCTGAGGGTTATTCATCAAGAATAAAACTACAGGAAGTGAAATATAGGACTGTAAGGAAGTGCAGCACAGGTCTAGAGCTGAATAATGGAAATTCCCAAGAACGGGGCTTGCTGGTGGCTCTTACACACACAAAGTTAATCCAATAAAGTGAATTGTCCTATGCAACCTTTCCAGTACAGCAGCCTTTCCTTCAGCAATAGGATTAACTTTGGGCTCAAACACTGCATGCAATGCTGAATTATTCTGCCTTGGTGTGCTATCAAAGTCTGAATTTCCTATTTTCCATTTGCTTTCTTTAGCGGAGCATTTTGTGGCCAGCCTGAAATGACAGCCTTAGTGAACACACAACAGAAAGTTTTAGGTTCTACTGAAACACAAGTTAGACAAGTATAAATGTGTATGCTGTTTACAGTCCTAAAACTTAGGCTGGCTTCTAGTTAAAATTACATATGTGTTCCAAGTGTTTGTTTTTGTTACTTGTGTCAGGACTAGAATCCAAAATACCTAGGACTACATAATAGCTTTGGGAATATCACATTTTCAGCCTGATGGCTGGGTTTTGCTGTAGTGATTTTAGACTTCTTGAAAACACGGGCAAAGAATAAATTGGCTAAGTAGAAAAAATTTAAATGTACAATCTCTTTGAAACAATCAGAGTATGCGGCAGTTGCAAAATAATCCACAGAAACTTCTTTTCTTGGTGTTCCTGTACTGAGAGCACTTATTTTTCAACACCAGGTTTAGAAATTTCCACCTTATTTCATGCTCTGATGAACCTACAAGGGTTTTGTCTGCATTGAGGTGAAGCAATGTGCTGTGCCAGAAGAGGCAAGAGCTCTACAGGTGAGTAGAGGGAGGAAAACATGCTCAGCTCTTAGTGTAAGATCTCCCTTGTTGCAGAGATGGGATCTTGGCACATGACAGGTTTTCTCTGTGGTTACTTGGAGTCCAAAGGCTTGTCCAAACCTCACTTTTGGTATGGCATCTGAATCAGCTTTGGGCTCCTTTACTAAAAATCTGAGTCTTTGCAAAATACTGTGTCCAAAGCCCAAGGTTGCCACAAAGCACCTCTGGGTCCCTGTAGCAGCCTGAGCATCAGCCTGACTTGTCCAGTTTGTGGAGAGAGTGGAGCTTTAGCAGGTGGCCAAACTGATGTTATCAAATCTAAGTGTCAGATTCCAGGGGGAACAGCCTGCCCTGGCAAGGGCAGCAGGCTGAGCTGAGTGCTGCTGTCACTGAGAGGAGGCTTTTGGCTTAGCGAGTTCAGCAGGCATCTGGCAGGTATTCACAGAGTCTGTGGGGGGCTGACACAGACAAATTTGACCTCCAGCATGTAGAGAGCATCAGGGAAGGATTCTGGTTTTACTGTCATATCCAGTAGGAAAATCTTAGTTTTGGGGAGCGATGCACTGTGTCCCTGCGAGCAGAAGTTTGGCAGGAAGGGCATGGCAAAGAGCTGCTCGGCTGACCCCAGATTTACTTAGAGAGTTTTTTCATTAAACGAAATCCAGGGGACAATGCCCAAATAAAAGCAATGATGGCTGTGGCTGAAGAGAACCAGACTTTGTGGGAGTAACTTGAGGCCCCAAATAAGGGGTCTCATGGTGGTTTTATGTGGGGTGTGACTGTCCCAGAACAGGTTCCACTACAGCCTCCACAGTGCTTTCCCCAGAAGAGCCTCCCTGCAGATGATGGGAGAATAGGTAGAATGTGGGATAATGACAGATTTTCAGTGTATTTCTGAAAGTCTCGGTTTCACTTCTTCTGTCTGGAATTGTCAGGGCATCTTTGGACGTGTGACTCTTCATCTCAAGTGTTTGCACTGCCTCCAACAGGCACGGTGGGTGCTCACCACAGAGACATCCGATTCCATTTGAAGGCCAAATTGAAGTGTGGGTAATTACATTTCCCCATTTAAACTGCTGGCCAGTCTCAGCTGGATAAAATGTTCCCTTCCTAGCTGGAACTGTTGCCATGTCCTGAGAAACAGCTGCTGTGACAAAGTTAGGGGGCAGCTGCTGCTGACGTATCCGTGGCACACGGCCGTCCAAGCCCAGGTACCCGATGGCAGGAGCCACTGCTGCTGAGGGCTCGCCTGCACACGGGGAGCCCCAAGAGCCTTTCTGGGTTTGGTACAGCTTGAACCAGTGCCTGGCCAGTGAGAGAGTGGAGGGCTGGAGAAAGACTCAAAGCCAAGCGCAAATGGGACCTGTGAGGGTGGGTAAGGGACTGTCATTGCAGTGTTTGATTAGGGACAGTGACACTGGTCTGGGTGTCCATGCTATTCATAGCACGCTGCCCCCACGACGTGATTCTGACATGGCTAAGTCTGCATATGAGACTAAATCCAAAACAAGCTGATTCAATGGCCCAGCTTAGGAAAAGCTGGTGAAATACAGACTTGGCCCTTTTCCTTCCCTGCAGCACTGGTGAAGTGCAGTCTCTCAAGCAGGTCTTTATAGTTGATCAAAGCGTCTGTGTGGCTTTTCAGGGGGCTGAGCTTGCACTCACAGCCCAAGGTCCAGTTTAATAATGTAGCCTGTTAAATAAACACGTGGATATGCAGAGCCCCAGCGCTGTGACGATGGAGAAGATCCGGTGTTCTCTTCCCACTCCAGAGCCAGCTGTTGATGGACATCTGTCTGTAAAACATTGGGCCTTTTATTGTTTTTAATGCAAGAAATGCCTTTTCCTGGAGACCACCACTGAATACTGCTTTGCTAGAAAGGCTCCTTCGCAATCCAAACAGAGAGCAAGTGAGCATAGAGGATCCATTACCCAAAAACTCAACAAAATCTTCCTCACCCATGAAAAGTGTATGCACAGTGGAGGACAATCTTGGGGATGGGGCTTGGAAGAGGGGGGAGCTGTTCCTGGAGGGTGGCGTTCTGGGACCCACCAGAGGAAAATACTTCCATTTTTCTATCCGATAACTCTACTGCCTGGCTAACAAAAATAATCCCTTATTAAAGATAACAGGAATCTGGCTTCTATAATACATTCATTGAGATTGATGTGCTTCCAGTTTTCAGAGTTTCTATACCTTCAGAAAGACTAAAACCCACAATATCAGCATGATGGTGGGGACATGCTCTTTTGCAGACATGGTCTGGGTTTATGATTTTGTGTGTGCTTTTGAATTGCAGACTTAAATTTGATCTCAGTCATCAAAATAAAGTTGTCAAGGTCTTAACCTGCCTTAACAGGTTACCCATTCAAGCCCTGCATTGCAGTCAAGGGGTGCAGACGTGTAGCCACCTCTTTTTACCAGGGACATGGAGCCACCTATCTGAATTCTCATCCTTTTATTAGACCAGAGATTTGTTTTACTAAGAAAACATGGAAAATGCAAATGCCAGTAATACATTCCTTTAACGAAGCCAAATTCTACATTCACTTATGCTCTCATACCT
Source organism: Hylia prasina (assembly GCA_013397195.1). Taxonomy (NCBI): domain Eukaryota; kingdom Metazoa; phylum Chordata; class Aves; order Passeriformes; family Sylviidae; genus Hylia; species Hylia prasina. The sequence continues at coordinate 487,177 of VYXD01014883.1, read as the reverse complement.
TTACCAGCAGCAGTATTTTGTCTAGTGTGCAAAAAGCACAGTGGGCTCTTGGAGAAAGAAAGCTCAGCAGAGCCACGGCTACTGCTCCCCAGGGGGCTGCCCTGGAGCCCCTTGCTGTGGGACAGAGGCAGCCAGAGGGTTACAAAAGCACTGATTCTGCCACAAGTCACCTGGAGTCCCCTCCACACTGGCACATATCACTTGCATCTGTTTTGTGTGGGAAGAAGTGATTTCAGCCTGACAGGTGAAATCAGAAATTCTTACAGATCAGTCCTGGAGGAGAGATTGGTGGCAAGATAGATGCTAATTGCTGATGAGAAATGGTCCACCCGAAGTGGGAAAGGCCCCAGCTCTGAGGTGGTAAATAACCCCAGTGCTCCTCTGGCAGTAAAGCAAAAATCTGCCTTTGTGCTATGGTCAGAAGAGAAGAACTCAACTGGAGCAACCTGAGGTAAGCAGACGGACTCCCAGGGAGAAGGTTAATGCAGGGGCTGTTTTACAGACTCACAGGATTGTGATCCATTTTTGTACCCGGAAAAGATCTACTTCAGGATAGGAAAGTTCCACCCATCCCAGAATAGCTTTGGTTTTCCAAACACAATTTGATGTCATCAAAGATGATTTCAACCCTTTGTCTCTTCATGGGTGAAATTGCAGCTGAGTGACATTCTCACATTATGCAGGGACAAGTGCAGCAGAAATTCCTCCAGTTGAGGAGCGCTAAATTGCAGGGTCACCTTGTCAGTGGTGAGGAGATCCCCTTTTGGCTCCCACCAAAGGCAGGTTTGAGAGAGGCCTCACCTCACGTGGCTCCTTCCCAGGACTTGGCTCTTCCCACCAAGCTCCCTGTGAATGGCAGCACCATGAAAGCACAGGACCCAGATGTCCATCTCCCGGCTCCTTTCATTCCTGTTTTCCATAGATGAAAAGCATGGTCTCATCCTGGTAACACCCAGGAGCTGGCACATTTCAGCCTGGAGTTATTTCTTTTTTTTCCTCTAAAGAGCAGTGACAAAAATAACCCCTGGGAAAAAAAAATCAACCCTTGAAGGCCTGACGCAACCTTCACCCACAGGAGCACTAGGAACGACAATACCATAATAAAGATCTGAGGTATCACCAAGAAAAATAGGAAGCAGCCAAAGAAAAAAAAAGGTCACCACAAGCTCACTGTAAACACCCTTGCTTTGCACGTAGCTTGGCTATGCTGATGTGATTGCTAGCAGGCCAGTGTGACGCTGCATTTTCACTGCTACAGGTATTTATTTTACACTCTGGCTCTGAGTCTGAGCCTCTGAATGTAAAAACAATCAGAAGGCTGAAGTGTAAATTCTCCCTGCTGATTTATTTACTGTTGTGTTTTTATAGCACCACATGGCTCTAAGTTTGCACTGGGCCCATTCAACCAAAACCCATGTCATACACTTCCAGAGAAATGAATGACTTTATAAATTCTCTACAATAATAATCCCACGTACAGGAATGCATGCAGAGAACACCCAGACGGGGCTGGAATGTTTTAAGAATATAATATTGTGCTTTTTTGGTCAGGGAAACACATTTCTCTCAGGAATATGTGGTGTGGCCCAGGCTCCAGTCCTGTCTGCCTACCACCTGTAATAAGCCCTTTGGGAGATTTTAGTTCAGGCCACCCAAACTGTGAGCTGGGCAAAGACACATCAGCCCTACGAAGTTAACAGCCTTAATGAAGCCCGGCCCAGAGGAGACTCAAAACATCCACAGCAGAGGAAAAAAAAAGAAAGGAAGAAAAGGCTTTGATAGGAAAAACATCTGATCCATGTTCTCTAATCTTTGCTTTGTTAGCTAAAGCATCTTTAAAGGGCTTAATACCCCTGGAACAGGGATCTCTTTCTCTCCCCTTCAAAAATACCAATTAGAAGAGCAGGAAGCTGCTTCTAGAATGGGGGGGACTCTAAATTAACTTTAGCTTGAGTGATCTGATTGCCTTTTTTCATAAGCTATTTTTTCCCCCTGTTGTGTGGGTGAGCAACAGTTTTCTCCAGGGAGAGAAACCAGCTCCACGTGCCAATACTGCTGATGGAAAGGGAAGGCAGTGAGGCAAGGAGAGGGGAAGATTTATCAAATAAAGGGACAAGAAAACAAGGGTTTACATTTTAAATGCAACAGGAATGACACCCTTCTGGTGTGGCAGCCTGAAGAATGAGTGTGCTGTACACTGGCTAGAGGGAAGCAGCAGGCTGGGTACCAGCACCCAGTCACCAGCTGCGAGTGGGATCAGTGCACGGCCCCTCCAGCCCTGGCAGTGGAGGAAGCGAGGGATCAGCTGGGCAGAGGTGGTGCTGATGGCCACGGATTACATCTTTGCACTGCTCTGTCATCCTTGGGAAGAGAAAACCTTCCCCAGAGAGTCGGTGTTGGGAGCACGTGGGCAGGCACAGTCCATGTCTGTCCAGCTGATGGCTGCTGCAGAACAGTACGGCCAGCTCGGTTTCGCTGCCAGCAAGCTGGTCACAGAACTGCTGACATGCTAGGGACTGTGGGCCACGCTTGCCCCTGCCCCAGGGTTTGGTGGTGGGAGCAGAGATGCCTTTGCAGCCTGTGGGGCTTGGCAAAGGAGCAATGACCTGGACAGGATGGCTGCTGCTGCCATGGGAGCCTGTGCAGCCAGGCTGGAGCCCCGATGGTGATGGCTGTCCCTCCCTCAGGGCAGCCCTCCCTGCCGGGCCATCCTGCAGCCCCACTCCAGTCACAGCTGTTACAAATGATAAACCCTCTCATCTCCACAGACCCAGAGCCTGGAAGGGAAACATCTGAATAAGCTCCTAGCTCTGTTTATGAAATTCCTTGGCATAGTCCATGCTAAGATCTTTTTCTCTGTAGCTGAGTATTTTCCTTTGCACCTCAGGGATGTTACAACAGCTGTTTGTAAACAGTGTGCATCCAAAGTTAGCAGAAGGGTGAGTAGGGGAATCATGTATCAACTTTGTCCTTTTGAACATCTAAAAACTGTTGCAGCTACATTGGCAGTGCCACGGCAGATTTAAGAAGTCAGTTGAAAAGGCCAGTAGCCCTCAGGGAACCACCCGTGCCTGCCCACACACAGCCAGGCGGGAGCAGGACTGTGGGATGCAGCCCCAAAGGTGCAGTGTCCTTGAGGCACACGCTGCCTGTACTTGGGGTGAAATTCATTTCAGAGCCTGTGGTCAGCTAGAATCCAGGAGAAGGAGGTTTTCAGGGGAAAGAAGGAGGCAGAGGCTGATGAGAACTGTTGGATCCAAGAAGCTGCAGGGCAAGTGTGCACTGAGTGTTGAGCACTTTGGAAAACCTGGTGTTCCTCTGCAAAATGCTAAGGTGGCCATGGGGTGGCATAAAGCTGGGCTTCAACCTAAGCCCTGACACTGCTCCCCACGCTCCCTAGCCCTTCACAGTATCCAGCCTTGGAAGCAAGGTAGACCTTCCTTGTTCTCATTTACACCAGGAGTCCCTGCTCTGAGCCAGCTGAGTTTTGTACTGAAAAAAGAAAAAAGGGAAAAAAACCCAACCAACCAACCAACCAAAAACGCCCATAAGCACCCTGCACCATAATGGGGGAAGGATAAAATCTTGTCATTACTGTATATAGGATAGCTGGGTTTCTGAAATATATAGCCTGAAATGGACTGGCCCCTGTGAGAGCTCAGCCCTGTTGCAGGAAGATGATGCCACAATGACCCCTGGAGACTTCAGCTGGTGTAAAAGGGGGCTCTGCAAGTCTCCGATGCAAGACCTCAGATTTAGGACAGCTGAGCTTGTCACCCTCAGGAAGAGCCACAAGGGCCACAGCACTGGGCACAAGAGGGCTGGGGGGCATCTGCTGGCCATGTGTGCTGGCAAAGCTTTTTCTCTCTCTTTTTCTTCTCAGATTGTGTTACCTGTCATCATTTCTGGGAACAAGTGTATTTTAAGAGACGTCTTTAAAACTGCCCAGTGACAGGCTCCCATTCATATATTGCTCAGGATGCATTTGAATAAATCGAAGCACAGCTTTTTCCAGGGGCTCCCTCAGGAGCTTTTCTCACTGGAGATGCCTCAGCTGCCTGACTTCTGCAGTTATTGCAGGTGGCATAATGCCTCTTTATCCCAGTGTTTATCCCTGCCAGCCCTGACTGACTGGTACTATGTGCTGGCACACCCCAGCTGCCCTGACAGGTCCTTGATTGTTTTTCTGGATGTGATGGATTGGCACAGGCCATCAGCAGAACCCAGAATTTTTCTTTCCATCCTTTACTGGCAGTCTTTCAGCTGATGTTGGGAGGACCTTATTTGCTTTCTTCTTCAACACTTTCCCTTGGCATTAAAAATATCAGCAATGGTGCTGACACTGGCAACAACTCAGAGTATTTTTTCCAGCTCCATGAAAGGTGAGTTATGACTCATTGTGCTCAGTCTGACACCAAGTAATTCTGGGTGTAGATGTGTGTAGGATATTGAAGTGGTTTTTGAGTGTGGCTGCCGAGGCTTCTGCTCATTTTCTGATGCTATTGAAGGCAGCCTGAACTGAAACAGAAAGATGAAGTACATGACCTCTGCAGAACTCTGGCATACAACCAGCAGCAGGAGCTACCTGAGATGGGGCAAGAGGCTTTGTGGATTACTGCCCTGGTGTCAGGTTAGTGCCAGGCATTTGCTGTGGAGGGTCACTGCAGTTTTTTCGAGTGCCAGATGCCTAGCTAAGGAACAAGCAACATGGTCCCAGGTACAGCCCTGGATGCTGGGGCTAGGTTAGGATATCAGCATGCACAGAGATGCTTGTGGATGTCACACCCAGAAGCAAACTGAACAAAATGTTCATTGCAAATAATTGCTCAATAAGAGAGGCGAAGCAGAGGGTGGGATGAGCCCTTGGGCTTTCCCACAGCACAAGGCAGGGGTAGGGAATTATTTTTACTTGCAATTGACCATGTCCAGCTCTTGTTTTCTCCTCTCCCAGCCAGAGATGCACACTCTCCACTTGATGCTGCCTTGCTTTTGCAGCCTGACCCGTCAAACTGAAACAATACAGGACATGTTTTACAAGGTAGCTTCTGCAGTGGGGAGGCAGAATTTGTAATTTTATGGAGCTTGTAAATTGAACTTGTAAAGTCCTTTAAAGCCCATAGCTTGGGCGTTTCATCCTACTGATATTTAGGGATAAAGGCCAGCAAGGGCAGAGGTGAAAGGGGCCAGATTCATTGCTGACATGACTGCAGGCATTGGAGCTTACAGTGAGAAGGAGTTTGGTGTAGGTTAACCACTAGCTTTACAGAATTAGCCTAGACTATCTCCCTTGCAGCTCTTGGGAGTCTCTCCAAGCTTGTTATAGTCTTGTGTGAATATGTGAGTACAAAAGACTCCAAGTCAGTGCAGCTGAGTCGGGACCCAAATGAAGTGCTTTTGGTTTGCACTTCACCAAATACAGCAGCATCTGGGGAGACAACTTACACCTCTGGCAAATTTGATTTGTGTGCCTCAAAGGTTGGGGTGAGCATCCCTGGCTTGCATACCACAGGAGTAAAAGGTACCTGCTGAAACAGCCCAAAAAGGAACAAACAGCCATCTATTGCAAAGCACCAAGCATGAATGTAATTGAAGGCAAATTATAATAACAGTGAGTATAACAGCGGGGCTTCTAATAAAGCTTGTTCTGTGTCCTGAGCCAAGGGCTCTACCTGCCACTGTGGCTCTGCAAGGTAATTATTCCATGGGCAGCCAGGATGATTGATGGAGATATTCATTAAACACAAACCTGACACTTTGCTCTCTAAGCCCAAATAATCCAACCAGGCTGTCCTCGAACAGGGCACCCTCCCCTCGGCACGTTTTTCATGGGGGGTTTCAAAAGAAAACCAGCAGTCAAGTACCAGAGCCCAGACCCAATGGGGGGATTCTGGCTTGCTTCTGAGGGCCAAGGGCAGGTGCTCAGGCTGGAGCCAGCTGTGCACACACGGACCCTAAGCAGAGAGTATTAGGCTGTGACAGCTGCAGCTGGCTCTGAAATAAGCACCAAGCATGAAGAGATTATGATAGATTTTACTTGTATTATGAAACTCATTTTACATCATATATGAGGCAAAAATGTCTGTCTCTCAAAGGGATGGAAATCCTTTTGCAGGGCCAGAACTGCCAACAGAGCCAAGCTCAGGGCTGCTGGTGGGGGTCAGGCTAATGGAGCATCTTCTCTGCACAGTGGCTGGTCCACAGCATATGGCATGGAAAAAAAAATCTGTATCTGACACTCTGACTTCATTTTGGGGAAAAAATAAACTTTTTTTATTCTCCTCTCCCTCTCCTCTCCCTCTCCTCGCCTCATTTCTCTATTTTGACCAAGAACCAGGCTGCTTTGGTCCAGCTGTTTTTGTCTGCACCATAAGTAGGGGACAAGCTAGGGAGGAAGGACTCATCTCCTCCTTCATCACCACCAGCAAAAGTCTTAATTCCCACCTGGGACAATCATGTTGTGTTTGCTGCACTTCTAGGACGAAGTGCACATCACATCCTTCCACGTCCTTCTGGGCTGCTGGAAGGACCTGCCCATCTGTTTTAAACAGGCTTGGAAAGAAATGGCCTCAGAGCAGAGGGCAGGCAAAGTGATAAGACCCCAGGGCAGCCCAGCCCAGAGCCCTTTTTGTTCCTCCTCTACGACTGGGGAAGTTTGGTCTGCAGTCAGCAATTCCTTGTGCCATACAGATTTAAGTGCTAATTCATAAAGAGATCAATCTTACAGTGCTAAATAATACTAATGGCATAACTAGCACCACCTCATTAGTCCTCTAGTACCTGCCCCCAGGACAACAGTGTGTAGCAGCAGTGACCAGGACCCAGGACAACTTAGCAACAGCTCTCTAAGCAGGCTAAGGCCTTCCAGGAGCAGGTGAAGGGCTTGTTATAGGCACCTGGGGAAGGAAACTGTGGGATCTCAGTTAAGCAATTTGGCAGGTTTGTCTAAGGATGGATGGTGCACCAGCACAGAGACACTGCTGGAGGCAAGGGACAGGCTTTGGCAAAGCCGTGGTTGGAGTCAGTGCTGTCTCCCTGCACCATGCCAAGGCCCTGACTAGCAAGGGCAGTGGGTGGGAACCAGGGCCTTCAGGCCATATTGAAGGGCAAATACTCCCCAAAGTGGATGTTTTTACTCTTTCAAAGCCAGCGAAAGGTTTGTGGTTCCCAGGGCACATCTGACCCCCCTGGGATGGTTCCCCACTTCCTGTAAACCAGGTGTCTGCATGGGGAAGCAGGATGCACCACAGCTTCAGGCTCTCCTCACAGCACTATTTAGTCACTGGGGTTATGGGAAATAGCCTCAACCATCCAGGAACTGACAGTGGACCCCATCCTGTTATCATGCTCTATGATGGCCTATCAGGAAATGACATAAATACCCTCATTACTCTCTATTTTATTTTTCATCATTGTGAAGCATCTTTTTTGTTTTGTTTCAGCTGGCAGTAGGTGACCAATTGCAGTGCCCTGGCTCCCCACATCCTGCTGGGCAAGGTCTGCCTCTATCCCTCTGAGAATTGGGCAAAGGATGTGTCTGTTTGCCGGTGTTTTTTCTTGCTGCCCCAGTGATGTTGCCTAGGTCAGGAAATAAACCTTTTGGGAAGGGGCAGGAAGGCAGGCTTTTATTAAGCTGCCTGTGCTGAATGTCCACAGTGAGATGGGCACCGTGCATCAGCTGGGACAAGTGCTGTGAGAATGAGTTCACACAGGTCTGGCTGTTTTGATCCAGAGTGACTCCAGGTCACTGACCCCTTCCCTCTTGGAAACCTGCATCTGTCTGGAGTGACTTTTACAGCAACATTTTAAATTTAACTTTTGCACTCTGCATCCTGCCTATGCTGAGAGGGGAAGCTCCCTTTCCAAAGAAAGCTTTCCATCCTTGGAAACATATTAAATAGTACTGCCAGTGAATTGCCTTCTGAGACTTACACTGCTAACCAGGGGAGAGTCAATGAATACAGGGAAGACATTCACCAGCTTAGTGCCATTGTCTTTCCCTGCTGTGGTCACAAGCTCTTTGGGGACAGCAATATGGATATCATGGATACCATGGGTCTGACCAGCATCTAGCACTGAGCAGGCACCAGGCTGATACCTAGGAGGAGCCCTCTTTCTTTTGTCTGCTTTTCCTGCTCTGAACTGCCCAGGGAGCCAGGGAGACCTGTCACAGGGTGATTTTCTGATTTACAGTGGGACTGTGGTAGAGTATTCCTAGCTAACTGAGTATTCCTAGCTCAGTTAACAGTTGCTTTGTTAACTCCTAATTTCTCCCATAATCTGTATATTTTTGTCCCAGCTAGGGCATGATCTGTGATATATGATGGAGAGCTTTGCCATTAATCATGTACAAGTGAAAGTATAAACTGGTTTTATTAGCTTTCGGTGTGCCAGGTCACATAAATTTACTGGAGCATGTGTTTAATGTGTCCTGAGCAGTCTCCTACCTTTCCTGGTAAGTCAACATGTCACCCAGGAGCTTCTGTACCAGCAGCAGGACCACAAACTCTTGTGCTACCCTTGGGGTGACTTTTGCCTACACTGCATTTAGGGCCTGCCTATCCCTGTGGAAGGGGTTTTTACTATGACTGAAGTTTATAGATGGGGGAAGCTCAGGCAAACTGAGGCGACACAGTGGGTGTGCTGCCAGTGTGGGCAGCAGCAGGAGACCAGCCTGTATCTCTTGAGAGAGATTCATGGGACAGAAATGTGACCCCAATGAAAACCTCCTGAAACAATTTCACTGCAGCCCAGGATGCTCTTACATCTAAAACTCACCTACTTAGAACAAAGCTATGAAAAAAACAGTGACTCAGTTCTTTATGGTTCCAGTGCAGTTGCATTTCCTATGGTGCACTGTCAGTATCACTCCAAGGGCTTGGGTTTTCTTGGAAGGAAAGGGTGTAACCAATTCATTAGCTGACCCTGGCATCCTCATTTACATAGGATGCTTCTGCTCTCTAACACTAGAATAATAGTGGTGATTATAAACACATGATGGAGAGGGGTGAGGGTGGTGAAAACCATTGTAATCACACATGGGGCAACATGCTGATGGATGGGTTGTGGTTCAGGATCCCGGGCTCTGGGCAGCCTGCTGAGCTCCCACACAGCGCGGGAAATCCCCAGAGCAGCTCAGCAGCTTTCCTGCAGGAATTCAGCTGTCCCCACAAGGGTCCTCCCAACACAGAGCTGCTGTCATTAAGCAACAGAGAAAATATAATATTGCCTCTATGAAATGCTGTCATCCAACTCTGGGATCACAGCCTGTGATCCTGCACGTGCAGTCTAGACAGTTTGTGCCTCAGTCCCGCAGCACAGAGCCCCTGGATTGGTAAAGCCAGGGCAGCTGGAGCACTACGTGTCTGGACTGTTTTTGTGTGCTCCTGGCCCTCAAAGGATGCAGAGACTGATCAAGTTCTCACACAGACCGGGGACTCATTGGGGCTGATCTGACCCAGGCTGGCTGCAAAGCCCCTGAGCTTGATCTGGTATCATAGGTGGGCTCACACTTTCTCCTGACCTTAAATATCCTCTCTTGATCTTATTTGGACACTCAGGTTTTGCTCAAAATACTTTCCATTCCTCCTAGTGCTATAAGAAGAACCTTGGCATGAGAGCCAGATGGGGTACCTGCTCTCCTGGCACCCATTCACTTATACAGAGACTATTAATCTGTGCAGGAGTGTGTTATAAATTATTTGATATGCATGTAAATCCCAGAGCCAGAGTGTCGTTTTTGGCAGCCTCTTCCACAAGCTGATGTGCAAAACTCTTTTACTTGAAGACTGAAAATGATTTGCTGGGTCTCACACTTTCCATATGAACTTGTGGGGACTGTGAAAGAGATGGACAACACCAAGCTAACCTGCCCCTTGTTTTGGGAAGCTGTCAGATCTTTTTCCTCCCTTGCTCCACATGAATGTAATTTTCTGGCTTGTTCCCATCACTCTGATGTTTCCAAAATAGCTGCAGATAGGAGTCCAGTGAATTTATTTCGTGCTTTTTTGAAGTTTTCACCATGATTTTTTTATTATTCCCTCATTGTGTTTTGCTTTTGTCTTCTGATTTTACTTGCTCAGAGAAGCAAAGTGAGAGAGGATATATAGCTTTGAAGGAAGAGAGAATGCCACACAGAAAAAAGATTTCTTCTTATCACATCCTTCTTCCTTTTGCCAATGGAAATAACTAACCTCTCATGTCCTTAAAAAGTCTCATGTGGGCTCTTTGGTAACTGGTTTGGGAATTATCCTTGCAGTTTCTTAGCTACTGACAGAGAACTGCTGGATATTTTTCTGGTGCAGTAAATAAGGGGGGGAGGGGGTGACCTTTCAGCAGGTAGTAGAGACTGAAGAGATGTTTGAGTAGTTACTTGGCACTTGCTCCTGTTTCCTGACTGGGCCCTATTTTTCTCCTAAAAAAACCTTTCTTGATTTGTGACCTACCTGCAAGTGCCTGGGTTTTTGTTGGCTGAGTGTCCACGTCCTGAAGTGACATCGACTATTTGAGGATTTGTTTCTTGCCTCGCAAAGACATTTAAATTTCCAGAGCCAGAGACCCCATGACCGTGGGCTGGTGATTGGGTTTGTTTTCACACACAGAGGAGAGGGGATGCTGCAGAATGACCCTTGCTACCCAGCTCTGGCAGGTGCATGGGTTGAGATCATGCTGGGAACTTGAACTGTTGCCAAGTAGGTGTGAGAGAGTTTCATCTCATTTGTCCTTTTTCCACCCAGCTGTTTTCTGTCAGATGTTTGTCCTATCAGCTCACACACCAATGCTCTGAGCACTGCAGCCATATCCCAAACACATCCTTCCCATGTCGGAGGCTCATATTTTCACTTTCACAAGCTACTGTGTCTACCGGGACTTTGCTCAAGTTTTAAGTCCATTTATGACTGAGCAAGACCATGGTTTAAGCTTGAAAATACCTTAAGGCTCTCTCAGGACTTATTTTGTGTCTATCATGATCCTAATGGTCTGGGCATGAGGTGACTGCTTTGTGCCAGCTCTCCTAGTGATTTCCTGGCTGTCACTCTGCCATTTTACCTGCGGAGGGGAGCTTGCAGCAGTAATTTCTGTTAACTTCACTTTTTCCCTTCATAAATCTGTGAGGAGACATAGTCAGCAAAGGACAGTCTTTCACTGTTTGCACCAGGCTTTAAATGAGCTGCACACTCCTCAGTTATGGGGAACTCAGGGCTCACCCAGACATGTCTATGTTCAAAAATTAGGGCTGAATCCCTTCTGTTCAGTGTTGTGTCAATCCATCCAAATTCCCTCTGAAAGCCAGGCCAGAAACACTGATATGTCCAAACAATTCATGTCAAAACTGTCCCCAAACCTGGAAACCCAAATGGGACACAGGGTCCCTCTAGGAAGTATGTTAATACATGAAAGTGTGACACACAATGAAAAAGAGATTACTGGACAAAGAGCTCTGTTACCTTACTGCTTTGCAGTAAATATGGATTATGTGTTTAACATTTCTATTCTACTGTCCTGTAACTCTCCCCAACAGGAAGACTTATTTTAACCAAATGGATCACACTTTCACTTGTTTTTCTAAGAGCAAACCATCTGTGCACTGGGAAAGTTTTTGTGGCCTATGAAAGAGTACTTATAGGTGTAAAATATCAACATTCCTGTAAAATTAAATTAATTACCTGTTGGGAACAAGGATTCCTTTCTCCCTCATTTAACTAGAATTCCCAGGTCTGCCCTGCAGTTCCCTTCGAAACTGAGACCTCGATCAGATTAATCAAGGCAAAAGGCATTTCCGCTCGCTATTCAAAACATTGCAACTCCCCTTTGTCCTTATCATGGAGCTGTTCAATCACTCACTGCCACAGAGGAATGGGATTGGTTGGGGGACAGGGACAATGCATGTGCTTCCTTTGACTCAGATCTACCTTCCTTCCCTTTAGAGTCACTGTAGCACCTTCTACTGCTTGGAGCCCAAAAGTAAAAGATGCTCCAGAGAGATGCAGTGAGATGTTCCAAACAAATGTACTTGCCAAGATGAAGCAGTCTAGATTATAATTTCACTGGCTCATCTTTCCTGTGTAAGAGGTCTGTGCTTTGTTTTTTGCTCTTTTTCTCTGAGAATGATTACATGACTCTGTTATCTTTCCTTTGTATTTCATGTGGCATCAGCTATGCCACATAGTTTGCCATCACATCCTTTCCTTTTGTTTGAAAAGAGTGGATAATCCATCCTAGCAGATAGCTACACTTTGGCAGGAATATGCTCAAAATTCAGTGATGAAGCATAAAGTGTAATGGATAACATGATGTGGAGGGAAGAGATGCAAAACAGCTCTGCAGGAAACTGCATAAATGTTAAGAAGCCACTTTAGTATAGATTGGGGGAGAACTATCTTTATAGAAATCAACTGATTCCTCAGAAAAATAGTCTCTCCCACTTCTGAAAGCAACACACTCTCAAATGCCCAGTTGGCATTTACCCTTCTGAGGAATTTCAGAAGTCAGAGGAATTTCAGAAGCAGCCCATCTGTCAATTATTTTAATCCCCTAACTAGAAATATGGAGAAATCATAACCACAATGGCGGAATCCCTAGCAAAAGCCTTCCTAGCTGCTAAAACAGTTAAGGATCTGGAAGCAAAAACTTCACCAGTTTAGCTTATGCAGCTGACCATGTAGTGCCCTTCTGGTTACAGCCTTCATTAGTGTCTCTAGAAAAGCTGCATGTGAGAACATTAGCTGCAAAGAGGCGCTGACTACAGGTATGTCCCATGTCCTGGAATAACACACTTCCCCACACTGCAGCCTTGGTCACTGGAGAAAACTCTCCATGTTCCTTGCAGCAATTGTGATTTAAAGCCATTAGAAACAGGCAGAGGCACAACAGATAGAGAGAGAAGTTATAAATTTTTACATTCTTACAGTTGGCTCTGGAGACTTTTATGCAGTTGGTTCAGGAAAACACCTGTATTAGAGATGGAGAAGATTGTGTACCCCAAGTCTCCAGTACAGAACCCTTCCGTACAATCCTGTGTGCCACTGGTGCCAGCAGAGTTTTTAATGTCTTGGACAATGGACTTCTTTGTCTCACTCCTCTTGGAAGATGATTAGAACCCATCAGATGAGTGTCCTTCAGTTTTAGCTTGTCACTTAGCTTGAGCATACTCATGGGGTTTGGCATCAGTACAAGTCCATAGCCAGATGTGTCATGGATCTGAGCTGGCTCAGCAGGAATTCCCTGCTGGGATGGTCTCACTGGGGAGTGGACAGTGTATGTTGGCATGTGGCTCACAGGAACTCGGCACCTTTAAGACAATTCTGTGGCTGTGTTCATGCCAGAGGAGGAGTTTCCCCCTTCCTTTTTGTCCATGTGACACACACTGAAGGAGCCCTGAAATATTAAAATAAACAGAAAGCTTGACTTGCAGAACCTGTCTGCTAAGCCAGGAATCACATTTCTTGCTGCAGTTTCAAACCGCCATCCAGAGACTTGTAAAACATTGACAAAAACCCCTTTGCCCCCAGAGCTTTCAACAAAAACAACAGCCAGTACTCGCACCCATCCCTGAAAGAGCAAATACATTAAAGTCAGTTCCCACTCCACTCTCCTTGCTTTTACCCCCACAAAAGGAGAACCTCTGAGCATATTCTCCTTTGTAATTTCAATTTCTTTTCCATTCCTGCTATTATAGCTGATTTAACGATTAGAAGGCCCCAGTGTGCCAGATGTGAGGGAAGCAGGCTTAGTGGATGTAGTAAAAGAAATGTAAGGAAACTCCCTGATCTAAAGGCCCATTTCCTGCTCACTCTCATTACTGCCTGCTTTGGATGGGGAATGAGTAATCTTGTGTTCCACAGAGCACTGCCAGCTTGTGAAGTGGGACAGCTCTGAGGCTGCCTGACTACTGCAAGGGGTAGAACAGGGTACTACAGGGTATCTATGAGACAGACACCTCTAAGCAGATTATAGATGGATCTAAGCAGATGTTGCATAGATGCTGGCTCTCTCAGCTCCATTCCTCAGAGACTCAATAGCCACCACTCATACACACACAAGGACAGGGCAGGGTTACTTTGTGACTCACCCAGGAAGTCTGTGGCACTGCCAGGAACTGCAGACAGGTCTGAAGGATGAGTGTTTATATTCTGCATGGTAGACTTGCCTGTTTCTCCAGCTACATTCTAATAAAATGCCTGTTGCTGTCTCTACTTTGAAGAGAGAGACTTCCCTAAATGACTTTGTTTGAAAAAAATCTCAGTGAATAAAAATAATGAAGAATATTCATGGCTGAGGTTTGAGCTTCATAATAACTGAACACTTTTTTATCCCCTGACACTTCTTGGTACTAAATGCATACTCAGAAGGATGCTGGGAGTGTCTTATTTGACTGAGATGCTTGTGAATTTATGTAGAGTTTTTAGGTGATGTTTTATGGAATATATCCAAGAGCTCTCTGTCCTTGTGTTTGGAGAGAAGGTTCAGCTTATATGCCACCCACAGGATCCACCAACTCTTTAGCTGAAAAAAAGAACTGAGTCATTGTCAAAGGTGCTTTGTGTTCTTGTCTACCCTTTGCCCCTCTACAATCTTAAGCAGTGGGATTTGAGAAGGTATGTGAAGTGAAAAAGCAAATTAATTCTACATCCAAGCAAGCCAACTAACACTATCCTACCTTTGGGACCAACATATTTCATAGTAGCTGCTGGCAGAGTATCCCAGGTTAGGTGTCCAGCACTTCTAGTAATCCACAGTCAGCAGCCAGTTTTGAACTGTTTTTTTTTTTTTTTTTGTGAAGAAATACCAATCCCACAGACAGATGGGCTTTTTCCTCCTGTGGATTTCTTAGGAAATACTCTTTCACACAGATCTTGCTCATCTCAGAGTGAGGACAGCAGGGATAGAGAACATCCTCCTCTCACCTATGCACCCAGCTGGACTCAGCTGGGGCTGCTGAGCAGAGGCAATGCCCTAACTAAGATCCCTCTATCCTGTCAGCCAAGGTGAACTTTGAGAGAAAAGCTGGAAAGTTTTATATATGCAGAGGAGACCTCTAGTCCTTCTGGTGTGAGAAAAGACAGAAAGGTGACAGACAAGAGATGAAGCCTTCCTAAAGCAGCAGAACAGGAAGGTGCAGCTGTCTGGGCTGCTGTGCTCTAGGTGGTGGGAGACAAAACCATCCAAAACACCATCCCACGGATGAATGGGAAACCTTGTTTTGCCTTGAGGATGTTCACATTCAGTTTAAGAGAGAGGTTTGCTCATATAAGCCCCAAGGACCAAAGAGGCCAGGAAAGCACAGACTTAACATCTCAACAACTCACAGAGGAGGTGATAGAGAGATGGTGAAACAGAGGAAGGCATAAGATTGTAAACTTTTATTAGGTGCGGATGATAACAAACGTGCTAAGGAACCACTGTGTGTTTGGCATCCCAGGAACACTGACTCCAGAGCTGGCACCTAGGGAAATGAGCTCTCCAAACTGTAAAGTTCAAGAGCTTTGCTGAAAATATATGTCAGCTCTTTCTTTATCAAATGCCGCAGGAGATCAAGTGAGACAATTTGCTTCACCTGAATCTGCAAATCATTGCAAAGTCATTGGGCTCATCTACACACACAGCAAGAGCATGTCTGTCTGTCTGGCCTCCCTAAGTGTGGCTGAGTGCTTTGCAGCTCTTCAGCCACAGGTGCTGGGAGCAAGGTGTGAGGTATTGAACTGAAATCAGCTGACAACTTCTAGGGGAGCTTGGGAAGCTCCCTGCAGCCTGCTCCCTCTTACACTGACTCCCATGACCTCTCCACAGATGCGAAAATAGCACCTGAGAGGCCTGTGTGCAGAGCTGGTAATTTGTCCTCACCCAGTCTATTCCCCACCAGTATGTAGAAACATGCATGGTGTGAGAAATGTGTCCATGGCATAAAGCCAGAGCCAAAACAGACAAAGAAATAATGTTTACCCCCAGGGCCTTTCTGACAAACAATAAAA
The DNA here is from genome assembly GCA_013397195.1 of Hylia prasina. Taxonomy (NCBI): domain Eukaryota; kingdom Metazoa; phylum Chordata; class Aves; order Passeriformes; family Sylviidae; genus Hylia; species Hylia prasina. The sequence continues at coordinate 471,209 of VYXD01014883.1, read as the reverse complement.
AAGCAATAGAGTCAAGATAGATTACGCGTCAGCTAAAATATTACCTCTTCCTGCCAATTCTTATAAAAGGAGGCAAAGCTGCTCTTCATGCTGAACTAAAACTTCTGTTAAAATACTCAAGGAAAACAATCATTTCGAAAGCATCTTTCTAGCCAATGACAATAATATTCTTGTTAAATCTTTATGGTGACAGTCTGCTTTATGGGATGCAGAGGCAGTTTGCTTTGACTACAGAGCTGCACAAAGGACTAGAGGACTGAGAGCCCGAGATGAACACTCTGGTGACAGCACCTTTGCAAGCAGAGAAATGAACTCATTCCACCTTCATCAAATACAGAAAGCAGCTTTAGGTTGGTTGTTGGCTACTTTCTGCCCTGTGCAAAAACCACGTTCAAAGCCATCAAGGAAACGATTGCCACTCAGAGGGAATGACAAGCGGGAATGCCAGCCGGCCTCACCTGAGCCAGCAAACAGCAGCCAGCTCCTGACTGGATGCCTGTGCTCACCTGAATGGCTCTGAACAACATGGAGATGAATAGGCACTGTGTGAATATTTTATTCAATAAACTTGGCTCTGCTGTTGTGTGGAGGGTGAGGCATGTGATTTATTACTTCCAAGAATTTGGACAGCCCCTGGCTTAACGTGAAAACACTGGCAAGTGTCAGGAAATTCATAAACTTTACACACATGATTATCAATTACTTGTATTAGCAAACAATTCTGGATATTCTCCCTTTTGCAACAATGCCAGTGGCCAGGAAGAGCACAACACCTACGTGGGCCTAAGGTGGTAAATCATACACCATCATCTGCAAATAACCACCAGGCAGAGCTTTGTCTGTGTGACATCAGCAAGAGGCAAAGGCTCTGCTTAGGAGCAGATTAAGAAAAAAGAGCTACCACTACTGCAAAGCCTGGGTAAATTTCCAACAGGCACCACCTGTAGCAGTGTTCAAGACATAGGAAATTATACTTCTCTCCATTAAATTTGATGGGCAATGCTCAGAGTCTCTGTGGATATCTATGCCATAACATGAGCTGATAAAGGAGACTCATACCTTTCTCAGTGAAAAATATGATCAGACAGATGAGATAAGCCTCAGACAGCTTTCTTGGCTCAGCAAAACTAAAACTTCCTGTTACAGAAAACTATTCTCTGCACTCAACAGAAACAAATTTTGAATACTGGGCTTTCATGTTGGTTATTGGATGGAAATGTTTCTGTGAGTCAGACAGATCCTACTCATACCTACCCATACTTGTCTAAACCCACAAATCTGGCAGTGGGACAAGTTGTTTATGCACAAGCATCTGTCCCTGAAATGAAGAGTGCAAAGGTATATATAAAGTACTTAATTTATAAAGTAAGATCTATTTTAATACAGGTAATTGAAGCATGCAGTCCAGGGAGATCAGGTAATACAACATCATGCTGTGCAGAGAGACTAGATATGAAGCTCTGCAGAAAGAACTTGTTCTGCTTCAAATTCACCACTTGTCCCACTTTGCAGTTAGGACACTGTTCAGATTTTAATCAAGTACTTAAATATATGCCTAATCAAACCTATTCAAGCACATACTGTAATGGAAACCAAGCCCCTCCAACATAATGGTGCTTAAGAGTGAAGTTAACTGGTATTATTAATACTTACACTCTTACTGGGGTGAAAGGGAAACTAAGAACAGCCTCTTAAGTAAGAACAGCAATGGAAAACTAAGAAACATATCCAGAAGTAATGAACCCCATTATAGCCAAGAAGGACGAGCCCCTCAGTCAGGAAGCACTCATAAATACCTACTTCTGTTCTGATTTTTAAAAGAAAGAAGGCATATTTCTATCTTTCAGTGATAATGGCATCTGCTCCATCAGAAACCAGGGAAAACTTTCAATAGGAAGCAATCAGCTGCTTTAAAATCAGTGGAAGAGGAGCTGTATAACCTGCTGCTGTTAGATTTAAGGAAATTTTGGAACATGAGGGAAATTCCACAAGACTGAAGAGAATTGCAAAAAGCGACAACGTTTGAACAGGGCTAGATGGAAAATCCCAAGTAATATTAACTCAGTTAATCAGATGTTGATTCTGGGTCTGGTTGTGAAAAGACTGATATTGGTTATCAGCACTGAAGAATTTTAAGACAGCATATTTTGTTCCAGTCCGTATAATTGTATGGAAAATAGGTTTTGCCAAACAAACTTTTTAAAATGAAATTGCAAGCCTCATTAATAAAAATGCTTCTGATATAATATAGAGAGTTTCCTACAAGGCATAAGGTTTATTTGCATGATGCTGGCAAAAAGACTGAGCACTCTACAAAGCAGTGTAGCATTTCTTAAGTTGAATACAATTAGGGAACTGACAGAACACAAAATATTTATAAATTAGAAACTGTGATAAAATGGGGCTGTTTCTGACAGCATCTTACCCTTGACCAAATACCATCCAGTTTCTTTCTTAAGGACATTGAATAAAATGCAGATTTAAGTAGGGATAGCACTAGAAGTGGCTCAACAAGGGAATGTGGTACTTTCCCAAGAATGAAGCTCTGGCTTGTTTCACCAATATGCACTCAAATTTGACCAAATGAAAAACCAAACAGCCAATGTGAAGACTGGTGGTCCCATTTCCAAGATGTGAAGTTCTAAAAACATTAGAAGGGAACTGGGGAGGACAAAACAGTCAGTACAAAAATGTGCCTAAGAGCATTTGAACTCCAAAACAACAGACTATCAGGGAAGATGATAATTGTATTATCTTTGCCTGAGGAATTAGTGAAACACTTCTAGAATATTCTGTCCTGCCTTGGATCTAATCTTCAAAAGGATGTGGAAAAATCTGGGATACACTTGAAAATTTATGGCTAAATGAGACAAGATTTGGAAACTATGCCAGAAAACAAAGGGCTTGTAGAACGTAATCTATGTAATTCGTTGAGGGGAAACCTAGAAGAGACTTTGAGGAAAGCCAAAACTTTGTCTGTGTTCATTTTTGCTTGGAGTGAAACCAAACTTCAAAACCTGACATCTTTCATGAAATGGATCTCCTGATCTCAGCTGTTCTCATCCCAGTGATCCTGAAGTCTAACAGATCTTCTGCCAAGGGTAACACAAGCTGAATTTTAACTGGAGATTGACGACACTTCTTTCTAGAGAAATCATTTGCTGGTGTGTGCAGCTCCAGAATCACACACCTCGATGGCATGAACAGGTTTTTCTTGTACCCAGTGAGACTAGGTGGCTGAGAAATGGTTAGTGAAAGCAAGGACTAAACTGTAAGCATCCTGGGCTCTAACCCCACCTAAGCCCCTGCCTGATATATTGAAGCTGAGCAAGCATTGCTCAGCCTCCAGTCCAGCTGTAGAACTGGGGAAAAATCAAGATCTTGCTGAAAACCAATGTTGCATCTCAGCTAAGATTTATCTCCAAAAAACTCAGTGAAAACACCTGCTGGGGAATGCAAGCAAGTGGATGGATGGAGACTGTTGTAAATACTGTAAATTCACACTATTCACACGGATACTAAGGAGTAAGTGGGAGGAGGCCTTTCCCTGATTATCAGTTTATAGAAGTAGCATTTCCAGCCTCAAATTCACAGCGATAGCACATGCAGTGCTGCCAGCAGCCAGCTTTGAATTTTGTGGACTGGCAGCCTGGAAAGCCCCACTGCCCCAAGCAGAGGTGATGGGCTGTAGGCATTTTCTTGCTCCCATGGTTTGGAGGAGGCCAGTGAACCCTGCCATTGGAAATCCCTCAGTTTCAGTTCATATTTATTCATGCTCTCGTTTTTCTTGTTCGGTGAATGTTGCATGTCAATATTTAGTCACTGCTGTGGAAGCAGCAACTCACATGCAAAGGGAGAGGGAAAGAAAGGAAGGAAAGAATAGAAAACAGTGTTTTAAGGAACAACCAATTTGGCTGGTTTTGCCCTCTTGTCTCAGGAATGTGAGTTCGTGTTGCCCATGTGCCTGCAAAGGGAAACAGGAATTGAAAAGGGAAGTGTATCAAACTGTTTACTTGAAACTATGGGCAAGAGTGGAAGCCAGAACGTCTGGGAATCCCATCAGGCATCCTCTGTGCGTGCACAGCTCCCTGGAATTGCTGCCTGGGGCCAATGATGCAACAGAGCTGTTGTGTTTTCAACCACCTCCTCTTCTCACCAAACCTTATGGAGGTGCCCTGAGCTCCTCTTGATGGAGTTTTGTTTCTGATCCTGGGGCACTGGGCAGACTGGATCGGAGCTGCCTCCAACCAAGAAGGACCAGAGACAGAACATCCAGCCATCCATCTCACAGCAGCAAAGAGGCAGTGGAGCTCTGGGGCTCCTTCCTTCCTGTTCATATGGAACTTGAAAAGCACCAACAAGAAAAAGATAATACTGAAAAGACTTTTGTTGATAAGACTTATGAAACACTGATTACAAATAAAATTTTACCAAGTAATATAACAAATTGCCCAGCATTTTAAAAACTTCATTTCAATTGCTGCCAATAATAGGTGTCTGCTGCGTAGTAAAACCAAAATGACATGGGAAAACACTGGATTTTAATTACAAGAAAGAACAAGGGAAAAGTTCTTAGGTTATATATTTCAGTTATATTCAATTTGAAAACAAAAAAAGGAAAATATGATGACTATGATCTCCAGAGAATATTATTTTCTTCATATTTACCCACAAATTAAGGGAAGCTTCTTTGTTTCTGTTGTTGAAAGTAGAAGGATATCACAACCCCTAGTTGTGATTTGGAGGAAGTGCCATCAATACAATGAAAAGTAGTTATTATATGTTGCACTTGGCAATGGGAACATCCTGAATAAAGATACAGGGATGTGCATGCAGAAACCTGAGGAAAAGTCTACCCTGAAAGGGAGGTCATTTGGTACTGCCAGTTAGGGCTGCAGGGTTTGTTCTGCTCAGGCTCTAGTTTTTCAATATGACATTGCCTGTTGTCAAAAAATGGCAAGTCTCAGTGAAACCCTGGAGAAAAGGGAGACTGGAACACCCCCAGGCTTTGGCAATAGTTATAGAAAATTTGTATGTGTGTTTAGATCCTGGATTGCAAAAGAAAAATGGCATTAAGTTGGCACCAGCAGGGAATTTTATACCTGTCAGTTTTTGCACAGGTCTGTAAATGGCAGAAACTTTCAACTTCTGCCAGGAAAGCATCAGGGTTCCCACATGCAAAGCCAGAGAAATGATATATCTATACCAAATACAAGAAATTTACTTTGATTTCAATACAGTCACTTTGATATAAGAGCTGAATAGGTTTGCAGAGGCTTAATATAACCTAAAATGGGAATAATTCTTGGTATGGGGAGTCACATCTCCCATTTCTGCAGTCAGACCAGCCTGTAACATTTAAGCACCAACATACACCTCTTCAGGAGATATATCTGAAAGCCACATTAACTTATAATAAAAGTCTAATTTGACCCCTCAGGAGCTAGAATGTTGGAATTGCAGACCAAGTGTCATTAAGTACGAAGCAGAAGTTTATCTGCAGTTTTGTCCTCTCCATGCCAGTGCTCCCAAGATTCACACAATGGTGTTTGTGTGTTTTCTGCCTTTTCATGTGGGCAGGGACAGGTCTCCCTGTTTGGGCCAAGTGAGGAAGAGACCCCCAGCTGTTGGCTGCAGCCCTGCAGTGCATGGGGCCTTTGATGCCAGGTCCTGGAGTGGCCTAGTGTCAAGGACACAAAACTTCCCTGCAGTAGATGTGTGGTGGGATGCCCTTTACATGGGCGTCATTATGAATCTCATTCTAATAACTTTATGCCCTTCCACAATTCAAACCTTTATGCCCTTCCACAATTTAAAAATAATTAAAGATGATCTTTACACAGGTGCCAAGCAACTTCCAGGTCCTTCTAGGTTTAAAGCTAGGGTTGCTGGGTCCCAGGTCTAAGGTGATGTGTGGGTCAGGCTTCAGGCAGGTATGTAGGGCAGCAATGGTCCCCTTGTCTGCTTTTCCCAGTGGTTTTTTGGTTACTTTGCCATGTTCCCATCCAGACCAACAGTATCCTTTCTTGAAGAGGGTGTGTATCTTGTGCCAGGTCCACACCATGAATGTTGAGTACATGCAGTGCCTTTTGAATCACAGGAAGTATGTAGGCTTTGGAGATTATCAGCCCATTATTAACATTTCAGAAAAATATAAAGTGGTTTCCGCTTTATCTGTTTACTCTGTGGCTGATAAAATATTAACATTTTTCAACCTCCACTGAATAATCCTTGGTCCCCATATTCCCAGACAATATGGTGTGTGGCTTAAATGGATCACCCCAAATGAAGCTGTTTCTCTTGGCTACTGTCATACAGGAAGCTGGTGAGAAAAAGGTTGTTTGCACAGGATTTAAGCATTTAAAAAAATTTATGAAAAAGTGATGCTGAGGAAAACATCAGGCAAGTAGTAAAAGTGCTTTGCATGTGTGCAGCTGTTTCCTGGACATTTCTTTCTATTGCAGAGGCACTTGGTTCACAGGAAATTCCAGCTCCCATACAATGCCAGTCTCCCCAGAAAATGGGCTCTGGGCTCAGCTGTATTGATCTGCTTCGTGCAACTGGTGGTGCTGGCAATTAACACTATGTGCACACTCACAGGCACCAGAGACTGTTTTGATTTGATTCTAAATGGTTTTTAGGAAATAATAGTAAATTTGCCTCCATCTGTTTTTCAGTAAGGCTGTTGTTTCTCATGATTAGTTTTAGACCTGCCCAGATTAGATATTAGTCCAGATATTACTTACCACCTAAGCTCTGTGGGCAAGCAGCTGGCTCTGGGCTTGTGCTGAGCATCATGTGGAGTTGTGCTTTTTGGTGAGAAGTCCAGCAGAAAGAAGCAGAACTGCAAATCCACAGGCTGATACGCAGACTGAGGGTCCCACATCTGCCTTCTCTACACATCTAGAATTTGCACCAAGTTTAGAAGTCCTGTGAAATTCATTGTTTCTACCAGCTACTCTTTCTAGACTGTTTTTCCAAGTTTAGAACAGTGACAACAGAAGATGGGTATAGACTCCAGCAAGCCCAGATAAACTTTACATGTTTAGCATTTTCTGTTGGATAGAAACCCTAACCTGCTGCAAGCACTGGTATGGCTCATCTCATGGCAGACCCAGCAATGTTTAGTTCCCATCCGGAGGTGCTGGGAGCAAGACAAGTGCGAGCAGGGTTAGCTGGAGTTCCCATTCTGCTGAGTTGGCAGAAAGCCTCATGGCAGCAGATGCAGGGGACCTGAGATGATAAATGGACTTTGGAAAGCAACCCAAACATGTAGATACAAATTAGTATTTAACATACAGTTGCTATTTGCAAATTATTCCCTTGTGATTTAGCTCTTGAATGAAAGCAACTGTGTTAGCTGAACAAACAGTAGCAAAGGAGGCTGCAAAAATGCAACTCCACTCCCACCCACAGCTGTACCCTGGTGAGCCCCTGGGCCAACCTGCCCACAGTCCCCTCCTAAACGAGCCATGAGAGCCACCCAGGCTTGGTCTCTTCTCCCACTCTACCAGGCACTTTAAGCCACGTGAGCCACCATTAAGCAGCCACTAGCCCTGAGTAAGGACCTGAGGCTGTGAGGAAGGGGCTGGTGGCAACCTGCACTGTGAGCATGCAGGTTGCTGGTGAAGGGGAGACAGGAGCTGGGCTGTTTGCCAGGTGCTTTGGCAGAAGACGAGCTGGGTCACTATCCCATGTTTTTAATGGGAAGTGATGTTATGGCAACACATGAATCATAAACAGTTTGACAGCAAAAGGAATAAGCCACGGTGGCCCAACACCTGAGCACCCGCCCCTGCATCCGGAGTGACACAGTGGGCTTGACGCAACAGGCCAAGCTCTGATGCGGGTTGTGCACGGCCAAAACCCCAGAACTGCTCCAAACCTCAGCAATCAAAATCAGACCTTCCCAGGGTGAGAGTCCCAGGGCTGAGAGCCTGCACTGGGAAGGTCCCAGAGTAGAGGGGAAGAAACCAAGGCTGGGGAGCATAGAGCACCCTTGGGGTGCAGTCAGCTAGTTAGTCTGCAAGGTGTTGAGACAGCACATCCCAGCTAAAGAGCCTGCTTGCCTCCAGCAAACATGAGGAGCTGGTGGGCAGCTGCCTCCTGCCATTGTTCCTGGCACAGTGTGCTCAGGGCTGGCAGCCTGAGCACCCACCCAGGTGAGCTCTGAACCCAGTGTGCTCTGCAGGACCTACAAGGAGCAGCACAATGCACCACCCTCCCCCTGATCCCACAGCAGGGCTGGAGTTTGGAGGTACCAAAAAGGTGGTGTTACTCAGTGGCCTACATTTTTCAGGTCAGGTCTTTCCCAGCCAAAAAAAAGAGGAAAAGGATTACATTTCAAAATAGTTTCCCTTCCCTTTGGAGTGAGAAGTCAGAGGTAGAGCCAAACAGCTGCTACTATGCATGATTTAAGGAGATAAGAAGCAGCAGCAAGAGGGAGAGACTGGGATTTATAGCATCAACCCTAAAAATAGTTGTTAAGAGAAAGCCTAAGCCTGGCAAAGCCTTACTGAGAGTTGCCCCATACACATTGCTAAGCTCAGCAGATGGCATCTGGGGCTGGAAGACTTGCTTTTGAACAGTTTGTCTCCACCATCACCATTTTCACCCAGGATACCACTTTACACTTGAGGTCCAAGTGGCTCAACCCCTTGTGTGGATGTCCCTGGGAGACAGGTCACCCTGAAATAGGCTGAAACAGAGCTGTCAACACGGCAGCTCACATAGGCTTATAAAAATAAAGTACAGCTGAAGCCAATATAACTTCCTCTTCAAGCATCTCTGAACAAGGAAATGACTTGCCCCAGCAGGTTGGTGGCAGACACTAATGCAGAGAGGTGCTCTCGAGGCTGCATTTGAGCCGAACTCGAGTGACATGCCCAAGTTGGCAACCAGACCTGGAAAGATCGTCTGCATGTCGAGTCTAGCCCTCTGCAATCACAGACAACTGTGTCATATAAAACCATTTAACTTTGCTAACTATGCTGCTCATCCCTTCAAACCTACCAGGAGTGTTTTCAGGGCCTCTCTTGTCTACTGGCGTCGTCTTTGCTTTCCTTGCTAAAATGAAAGTCCCTAGGGCAGTGGGACCAATAAATACACATTCCACACTCAATTGGGAAAGCCCATCTGCCCCAAGAAAAGAAATAAATATAAAGACAAACCCTAGTGAGGCTGAGATCAATGAGTATCAGAGCTGTCAGCTCTTCTGCTGGAAATGAGCCTTCTACTTGCATTTGCACTGAATGTCACCCACACACAAAAAAGACACTGGTGCTGTTACACAGGTATGTATTATGTATTCTACACTTGGAGGAAAAACTTGGCTATAAGGTATCTGGTATGGAAGTTGTTGGGAATTTGATTTGCTGCCCAAGAAAAAAATACTTTTCTGGTTTAGCTTTTAAAAAAAATGAAATTAATTTATTTTTAGTGATGGGAGAGGAGCAGATACTTTTTAAGGGAAAGGTTAAAATAAAAAGATGCTGTCTCTGGGGATTTCTAGCTAGATGCAAAAAAGTCTCTTTTCCACTAAAAGGTAAAATGTTTGATCTATTCCTTGTTTGGTTGTCTCTCCCTCTCCACTCACTCAAGATTCTGAGCACCATGTAAGCCCAGTCCATGCCCTGAGCTGGCCTGGCTCTGCAGAGCCCATGACTGACATGGCTGCACACTTCGTCCTCCCTGCTGGCAGTGGCAGAAGCACTCACAACACTGGTTTTGCTCAGAATGCCCACATGCTGTTTCTAATAAAAGCTGATCTCCTTCCTTTTGATGCAGATGACAGGAACTGGTCCTGGTTTAAGTCACCCAGCCAGAGAGCACACACCACAACTGGCCCATGATAACTCTGGAACTGGAGAGAGGGACTCAGGAAGCAATAAATCAACCGTGCTAAGTTATGACATTGGTGACAAAAAGTGGTTTCTCCTCCAGCAAGCCCTGCTGAAGGTCCTTGGTCTCTGAAGACACTGTAGGGGCTGGGCAGGCCTCACAGCGGAGCAGACAGTGTTTATTTGTCCTATAAGTACTCAAGAAACAACCAGTGCTACTGCTGTGATGGTTTACATACAAGCCTAACAAATAGCATCAATAACACTGAAAAATTAATTTGACATTTTGAGGCCCCACTGAAAGTTTGTATGTCACCAGGAATATATAGCTTCCTAATAGGAACTGGTTCACTCCTAAACAGGGAAGATCACTGAAGAATAATGGAGGCAGCCAGGACAGGGAATGGTGGAAAGATGTCCAAGGTCACACAGCAGCTTGTTGGTTCACCAGTCCTGGTTCAGAGTGTTATCTGCTGCTCCTCACTAATCCCTCTATCATTATTCACAGTACAAAAGTATCTTTGAAGCCTCTTAAGTACTATTTGACCATTATATCACATGATGGAGCAAAGGCAGGATCAGTGAGACTCAGGGAAGCCAGGACCTGTACCTTGAAAAGCTACATCTGGTAGCAACAGCCCCCCTTGCAAATGTGCTCCCAGAGGAGGTGCAAGCCTGGTCCTGGCTGGGAAACATCTGAACTTCTAATACACTTTGAGCAACCACATCCAACAAACATAATTTTTCACTGCAGCCCCACAGTAGTCCCAAGAAGGAAGCACTGTGACAGCAGTAACTAGTCACCCATTGACTGGGCAGGGAAAGGAGGTAGGACTCCAGGTGGCCAGGCTTGTTTTCTACTTGAATTACCTTCCTACCCTGATCAAGTAACAAGAAGCCCATACAGTACTGTGTGGCATCAGAAGTTTATCTGCACCGGGGGTCTGCATCCAGAATGAAGAAGCTGGCTGGGTGGAAACATTACAGAAGGGGGCCTGCACACAGACACAGAACTGTGTGGCTTCTAGAACTCAGGGTGATCCCTCTGCACTCCTCTTACTGAAAACCTGAAAGGTTTAGGCCAGTGTAACACACCTGTCCAGGCTGTACAGAGCAAGGCTCCCTCCAGGGGCAAACAGACCATTTGTTCAACTTGTCTAGATTGTCTACAGACTCCAAAGCAAGTAGCTAAGCATGCATCTTGTAAAAGTGTCATGTCCCTCTGTTTACAAGAGAATTCTCTGTGATATTTGCTCAGACCAAAGGTAAAGTCACACCAGTGAAACAAACAAGAAAGGAGAAGGAAGTCACATAAAGCAGTGAAGATTAAGGTCTCACTCTGCCCTGGCAAATGGAGGCTGTTGTATAACATCACATCACCTCCCTCCCTCCCTCTCTTCATGCATCAAGTTATTTGTGGCTGAGGAAAGGGACCCTTTTAACAAAGACACTGCCAGGGAAGTCTGGTCTCAGCCTGCAGGGTGCATTGTGATCTCTTGGCCACACAGGAATCTCTTGTGGAACAAGAAGGTTAGGATGTGTCTTGTCCATCCTGGAAGAGGCTATTGTGTGCAAATCTATGCACAGCACACCAGAGCTGGGAGCCCCTCCACTGTCCTGAGCAGCTTTCAGAGGGGGATAGATGGTGCTGATCTGGGAAAGGTAGCAGCTTCTGCACCTGCAAGGGGGAGCTGACCAAAGGCTAGTGAGGCTCTGCAGATCAGGACTGCTTCCCATTCCTGCTGCTCCCATTACAGATATTCTTCTGCCATTGGGAAGTGAGCTGCGGATTCTCCCCTTCACTCCTGTCTGCTCCACAGACAGTATATGATAAATTGAAGATATTTGACACCACAGAAAAATTTCTGAGGTGCCATAAAGCCCAGTGTGGGTTACGTGTAGGGTGAATGTTGGTGTAAGAGGTGTAAGAGGAAAGCGCTGTGATTTGGCAAACAGCAGATACACAAGGTGTAACTGACCCCAGACACAAGTGGTTCCATCAATTCAGGAACTTGTTTATAAATAATTTTAAAATCAAGCACATGGACACACAGAGATGTAGAAGAGGCACCTCTATCCCTCAGGAACTGCTGGCTCCTGTCCATGGGATTTTCACAGAGCACTTCTATCTCATTAAAATCATTTCTTCATGGGCCATGAAATGATTTTCCATGCATGGAAAAGGTTAATAATGCTCTCAGCTCTGAGCAAAGGAACACACTGAGGATGGATGGCTTGGAGAAGTTGCTATTACACCTGGCCCCAAACAGAAAAATGGGAGCAAGATCAAAGCCATCAACTCTGTGGTACCCTGAAGGGAGATGCTGAAAAAACCAACCTCAGTGGCAGGATTTGGGATCACCAGGCAGGCATCACTTATCCAGCTCTGGCAGACACAGTCCAGAGAGCAGCTGCAGCTTGTTTCCCACAACAGAAACCCCTCCCTTGCCTCGCCCTTTACCAGCATTTTTGGGTGAGCCCTCCCCAAGGAGGGAGCACACCCAGCTGCCTCAGCAGGATGAGAGCCTATCTTCTCCTTGGGGTGCACCTGGCTCTGAGCCCCCTGCATGTCCCCTTGGGCTGGGGGCTGTAGTGTTGGACACAACCAGGGGCAGGGGGAGGGAGCTGCTCCAGACTCAGAGCCTCTCTCCACCCCTTTCAGCCACCTCCACTGCAAAGCCAAAGTCTGTTTTGCAGTGGCCTGGAGCTGCAAAGCTCTTGGGGCCAGTGCCTGGGCCGGGTCTTCAGCTGCTGAGGCTCCAGGAGTCTTCAGCCCTCTGGAAAAGGAATCTAAATGCTGCTTATTTAGAGAAGGCACGGGCTGGAGGAGTGTCCCTTCTCCACTCCTTACTCAAAAGGATGCTGATGCTCACCCCCCTGTGCTGCTTGCCAGCCCCTTTCTCCCCGCTTCCAGCTCTTTGCTCCCTCCTTCTGTCTTTTCCTTTTTGAGAGGCTTAGATGAAGAAACACAAACACTTCTGATCAGCTTGTAGTAAATGAAGTACAGTACTTTAGCTTCAAGAAACTTTGGAGAGGCTTGCACAAGGTTACAATTTGGCTTTCATTCCAAAAGCCAGGCTACAAAAAAACCCCTCTTGAGATAATTTTACTGATACCTAGGTTGTTTCTTCCCCCTCTTTGGCAGGAGGCTGCAGCACCAGAAAGTGTCAATTTACTCTCTCTACTGGGCCAAGAACATCCCTGGTACAAATTTATTGCTCTTAATAGGGCTGGGCCTTTAATTCCTAGCACATACTTGTGAAGAATTTTGGCTTGTCACTGAAGAGTAGGAATTATTTTCCTCTCTACAGGTACAGGCAGGTCCTCCTTTTGCTGAGGGCTCTGCACATCCCGAGAAGAGCATTACTGCAGTGCTCCCATAAAGAGCATATGAAAACCCCATAAGCACCTGCCTGTGCTGAAAGCTAGCAGCAGAATGGTTGCTGTTTAGTACATGGGATTTTTTTCTTCTTCCTTTCCCCCTTTTTATTGCTCTTCTACTAGTTGAAGTGCTACTGTGGGATCAATCTGCTCCCGGTCCCTCAGGTAATTATACAATGAGTAAAAGGTTCCTATAATGAAGACAGGGCACTTTTGCCATTATAATGAAGACAGGGCACTTTTGCCATTAAAGTCACCAGCAGCTGAAGCTAGGACTAAGGTTTCACAGCAGATTTTATGACTTCTTCCCATTTGTAAATGGATCTGGTTTAAATGCTTGTCATGTTCAGCTGACTGGGGTTCTGGCCATGCTCCTCTTTGGACAGTGCTGATCATTTGTGGGCAAGTGTAATAAAAAGGTCACTATTCTTACGAAAGAAAATGGTGCTAACTGGAGGTCCCAGGATGGGGACTTGGCAGATCTGCCCCATTCTCTAAACATCCATTTCTGCTTTCTGTGGCTCTGCATGCCTAATGATGCTTTGTGTGCATCTGAGAGTCTGCACAGACACTCAGCAAACCATTTGCCTGAGGCCTTCATGGGTACTATGTGAACTGGTCTCCAGATAGATGAGGTTGCAGAGGTTAAATAGCTAGTTACAGTACATAAAGTTTATATCCACTGTGACTAGATGAAGCTTTTCCCTTCTTTTAAGTGCCTTTCTCTTTATGGAAAAGAGAAAGATGACTGCAGTCCCACCCCAGCTTTACAGCATAATCCTATTTTTAATGGTAATAACATACAAAATCCTTCCTACTTTACATCCAAACACCTGCACTGCACTTCTGTAGCAGTGTGAGATGCTGCTCAGCACACAAGGGAGACTTGGCACCAGTGTCTTGACAATCTGACCTAACACTCCTAATAGTCTTCTATTTCAGACTTCTAGCAAGATGAGTAAGGCTAAACATTGTGGATATCCAGAACCTGTCCCAAGAAATTGAGTTCTGCAGGTGATTTTTCCTTTCTTTCACCAAATGTATACAGCAACAACGTCCTTCCTGCTGTGACTTAGTTTTCTACCAAATTTCAAAGAGAAGGTCTTTGGAAGATGGTTGATTGCGTATTTCATTTCATAAAGTTAAGAATACTTCATCAAATAAAGAAAATACCATTACCAGATGCTCCATGCTGTCCCTAATGGAGCTAAATAGTCCCAGGCAGGTAATGCCACAATTTCTTTCTCCACCATGCCAAGAAATGCTGTCTCTAGTGCCAGTTGGGTACATCCCAGGAGTCCTCCAGAGGCTCACTAGTTTGGTAACCTGTTCCTACCCACCATCTTGTCCTTATTTGATCTAGGGCAGAAAGTGAGGAATTTTTAAATGACTCATGAGATAGTAAAATCTAATTTCAACCTTGATGCAGTCTGGAGTTCCTACTGACCATTTTCAGCCATGTCCAATACAAAAAGTGGGATTTTTTTGATCATGATCCCTCTGTACTCTGCTACAGGCATCTCCCAAAGCAGTGGCTGTGCACTGGACCATCACACACTCTCCTCTGTAAACAGATGTGAGGAAGCAAAGAATTGTGAGGCAGGAAATGGCCACTTGGTCCAATGAGCCTGGCCCTTTAAGTTTATCTCAAACGCACCTCCTTGCTTTGTCTTTGCATCTGCAAATCTCCTTTCTCCTCATAAAAATGTCTAGCTGTCTCTTAAACCCATTCAAACTATTTGCTTAAGTGACCTAACTTGGCAGGAACTCTACAGCATTTGGGAAGGCCTGAGTGACATAATGCTGCCAGAATCCCCTGTTTATTTTTCATGTTGCTGGCAATCCTGCCATACTGGGCTAGGCTGTAACAGATAAACAAGTCCAGTACAGCCCACGGGAACCATCCATGGAAAACTCAAAGCTACCAGAAGTGACAATGCTGACTTGGCATCCAAAATGCTTCCCATGAAATAACTCAGGAGCCAGCCTCCTTGGAGCTTGTGCTCATGGAAGAGCCATCTCTGGCTGGAGTCCTGAATTGACTTCAGGCTGTGGTGAAGAACAGATGGGAGAGTTTCTGCCATTCTCCCATCCAAATTTCTCTTCACTAAGCATATTGAGGCATCTCCTCTTCCCAACTGACAGGTAGCTAATTTTAAACCTACACACAGTTAAGTAGTAAATATTTTGTGAAGATTAGCTGGCTTTTCTGCTGCTTATAACTTTTCTTAGGAATGACATTCACTTGCTTGTTCTAACTCTAGATGAGCACTGCCATTTGGGTCACTCACCATGGTTCCTTCCTCCCTGGTGGAAGACCAGCCTCCCCCATCTGCTCAAACCTAGTGTAACTCTGCCTCCCACTGGAGTTTACAGCAGATAATTTGCGTCCATGTATCTGTTCTTGAATTGCTGTTACTGATGCTGCTGAACACACACTACTCCACAGGAGGCAAGTTTCAACTGATGCAGCTGATGCTGTGTATTTATTCCTATCAAGCCCACTCGTGCTTTTCACACATTTTTGCTTGGCAGCACCCCCAGTTCCCTATGTGAGACTGTACACCTCATAGCACAGTGAACTGAAGCCAGGGAGCTTGTCATCACATTTTCCTAGGTACCTTTCCCACGTCCTGGGGAAGATCTCAATCTGAAAATCATCATCACGGAATAAACTTTATCAGAGGATATGGATCCTCATCCACATGCACCACTACATGTGTACCAATGGTTACACATAATGCCTAAAGCCTTAAAGTCACTGAAGTAAACACTGCAACATCCAGCCTTCGGTCTTCTGTTGCAGTCCATACTCTGGAGCATGTTGTGAGCAGCCAGTACTGTTCTTCATCAGCTGCCTGAGCATTTGTCAGCTGAACTGCAGCAGCAGGAAGGCAAGAATAAAAACCTCCAACGGTAACTTTTCCATATACACTGTATTCTTAGGTTACAAAATAATGCTACATATTCATATAAATGTAGCCTCACTAAGCCAAAGGGACCATGGATAGGAAAACTTATCGGGAATATTAGGATCTCTTCAGTTCCAGTTATTTTCAAGAGTCTGTAAATGGTTGGTACATGGAAAAATTCTTTTGGTCTTGATATAAATCCCATTCTCGTAAACGTTTGAAAATGCTCTTATTCCAGTTTTGCCAATAAGAACAGACATTTAAAGCATGTAGAAACAGAATCAGGTTTTTAATGAGCCTTTTTACTCCTATCTAATTACTTTTTGTAGCACTTTAAATGACAGGGTTCCTGATGTAACCCTTCTGCAATCTCTAAGAGACTACTGTGATTTGACTTGCTTGTTTCATATATTTTGAGCACTGATCATGTATTTTATATCTAATGTTGCTGTCCATCTACAGCATGTTCCAATTTGTTTTTTCCTCCTGTTCTTAGATGCACCCATGCCTGGTAAGACAGGAGGCCAGATCCTGCTTTCCCTGGAAAGCTTAGTTCTAGCTCATTTAATTTGATCTGTAATAAAATTTATTTTCCATTTTCCCATCTGACTCCTTCAACTGTTTAAGGCCCCTATGTGTACCAGGCTGTGATGACTTTTGATGATTTCTTCACCATCAGTCTGTGTAGAGAATGTTCTGTATTCAGTGAGATATATGCAACAATGCAGAACACATTTCTCTGTTGAAGAGTAAATCCCAGGTTGTGAGAGACATTATTTGCCATAACATCAAGCTTTTCCTGGAAACTGCCTTTCATTTCACCCTGCATTTGGATTCTGCATTCACTTTGCCCTGCCTCTTCCTCAGCCTGGCAAAGCTTGAATTCCCGCAGCAGCTTGACATCAACTAATGCTTTATCAACAGATGTCTAAACCCCAATTAACTGTGCATAGGGGGATATGAAAGCTCTCAAGAAGACTAAAAACACATAGCTGGGAGTCCACTGCCACAAGCCTGAGCAGCCCCAGCCTCCCCAGATGTTTCCCACAGTTGGAGAGCTGCAGCTGGTGCCACCCCTTACACTCAGCCCAGCCATCCCAGGATGTGTCGCTGCTCCCCCATGTGCAGCTGTGGCTGCTGAGCCAATGGGCACCCAACAGAGGCTCACACACTCTGCCAGCTCACTGCACTCAGGCAGCTGGAGATGACACAGAGAACAAAAAGAAAGACAAACCTACAAGAGAAAACTGAACAGAAGTCCCCAGGCAATGTCTGTGCTGAAGTATTGCTTCTCCTCTTTCCACACCATCGTTTTTCGCTTGCTTCTCTATTTTAAAGCAGAAATCTGATCTGCCCATTTGGGTTCAAAACAGCCCAAGTTCCTGCTGTAGCATTGCTTGTGTTTGGTATCCAAATCGGCATGGGATGGAGGCTGCCTTCCACAGCAGGGGATCTCAACACCTCTTGTCGATTTAAACATCTTGTCCACTTTCATAGAGAACTGACTGTGGCTTCACATCCTGCACAACCCAACTTCAACAGGCTAAAAACAAGGGACGGCCTGGGAGAAGGGAACACTTGCACAGAAGAGCTGGAAAATAAGAGAAGCCGACTGTGCCTGGTTGGTACCTGCTTTTTTCCACTGATGCACAGATAAATTACTGCTCTCTCATATCCCCACGGCAGGTGTGTACAGAGCAGCTGTTCGTGGGGCTCTGTTGCCCTGTAATGGCACATGTATGTTCTACCTACACCTCTGCCACAGCTGCTGTGAAATAAATCTCTTAACCCACTGGAAGGTGGATTCCCCCATTGTGTCATGAGGAGAAGTATTTTCATGGTGAGAGGATGGGAGGAAATAGGGCTTTGCAACCAGAAACAGCAGAATAATATTCAAAGTCACAGTCCTGTCTTGCCATCCAGATGTTTCCAGAGACACCAAACCACTGCATACCAAACTCAGGGCTTCTCATTCCCACCAGACAGGCACTGCATGAGGAAAGGACATGTGCTCTGTTTAACCTCATTTATTCCTTAGCAACCAAAAGCTCCCTGTATTTTCCCATCTTGGGGGCTTATGTGTGGATCCCCATTCAGTGACATTCTCCCACCATGAATGATTAAGGAATCTGAATCTTTAAAAATTGCCAGATCCCATTTCTATTCCTAAATACAGCCCTATAGAGAGATAAGCCTGGGAGGCCAGGGGATTTTAGTTAATGATCCCTTTTTATGGGGCCAAGAAGCAGTGCTATGAAAAGGAGCTCTGGGGCTGTTTCTCCCCTCTGTGCTTTGCAGAGATTTATGCAAACATTTTTTTTGTGCTTTACCTAGCTGTGCTGTGTTTGCTGGGAAAGCAGCTAGGGTCTTACCCTGGGATGTATGGCAAGTCCCAGGTCTTGAAAGGTACGTTCAGCACTGACCAGTACTAATGGGAAGTGAGGATTAACATAATCCCTGGTGTAGCTGTGCCACCAGCAAAGCCCAGGCAGTGGGCAACTACCTCAAGGTGGAATGAAATTCAAGCCTGGTTTGAAAAGGCTCCTCCTGAGAGTGCTGCCCATAGCCTTGCCACGCTATTTTGGGAATGAGTGGGATTTTGCCTCTTATTCATCAGTAACATACTTTTATCCTAATGAGGACAAGTGTGGAGTAGTAACTTCTTAGCAAGCTCTGTGCTGTGCAGGACTTTCCTTGCCTACTACAGCTCTTGAGGACAGGTTTATTTGCATGGTTCATTTCATATACCTGCAATATTTTCTTTCCTGCACAGGGCTGAATGTACCTGTTTAAATTTATGCTCAGGACCAACTTGATGATCAGTCCACTGCACATAAGGTACATAAGTTTCCCTGTCTCATTACCTGTGTTTTCCTGTGAGAGGAGGTGGGATTTCAAAGCGAGGAACAGAAGAGAACAGCCATGGAACATGGAATGTCCTCAGCCGTGCTGCTTGACCTTAGAACCTGCAGGCTTAGGGCCAGGGAGTGTAACCAGCAGAGTCAGCAGCTGGAATTCAACTGCCCCAGCAGGAACTGAAAACAAATGAACAGACTAACTGAAATATACCTTCCCCCGATCTCTCTCTGAATCAACACCATGCTGTTTGCAGTAGTGTATAATAATATTGAATCAAGATTTGCATGGGACAATTTCTATGCCACAGCACATGATAACTCTGCAATAACTTTTTTTTTCAGTGATGCAAAAACATTTACTTTAATGATAATGAAAATAAAGTCAGTAAAATCCCTTTGTCCTGTTATTTTGATCAGATAAACCGTATCTACCAACTGTTAGAAGGAGGATTAACTTGGGTTGGCATTTTTTTTAAATGTACTATGAGAAAAGCCCTGGGGCCAAAACATTTACAGGCCAGGTTTTAGTTATGTTGATCTAATAGTTTCGCTGAAGAAAATGTCTTTAGACCTGGCAGGTGTGTATTGGTTTTCATTACTTCAAGTGTCTACTAGCAAAGTTTTAATTAACAGAGTTGTACACAAAATATTTTCAGTGATGCAAGAGTAAGGAACTCAGGAGCAGGACTCCTGGGCCCTCTTTCCAGTTGTTGAACTGGGCACAACAGACAGGACTGTAGTAGTCTTGCCTGATTATTGCATGGCTCTCAAATTGGCAGGACAAGTTCTCCTCTGATATCCAACTGTTTCTCTCATGTACTATTTGCAAGACCCCAGTCCTGCTGTCAGGTACTGAAGAAATTGTCTCTGCTATGGGCTAAAGGGAAATACAGGAGCAAGATGAACAGACTTGGCTGAAGTCTCCCAGCAAGCCTGGGACAGAACCAGGACAGGCCCCCCGGTGTCCCTAGACCTATTCCTGTGACCTAACCATCCTGAACTGGCCATTTGCCTCTCCCCATTGCACCTGTGGAGATCCCACTTTTGAGAACTATGGAAGAAAAGGGAACAAGCTTAGTTGCTTGCCTACTACAAACAGAACAGGAGAAAACACAGCATTTGCTTTGCCTTTTACCAGAGACGTTAGGCCACAAGAGATAAGGTTATTAGCAAAAACACAGCACTGGTGCCCTAGTCAGATAGCAGAGGAGATAGACCACTTATCTTATCAGCTCCTTTATGAAGTCTCCCTCACTGTTATTATAATTTTCTGATAATGTTATATACAAAATTGATAGCGTTTTATTTTTCCTGGACAGGTTCTTTTCACTTGCCCTCTTCTTAACAGGTTGTCTTTTTTTCCTCCTCGAGTAAGTGGACTTTCCCTCTGAAGCCCTAAGTTTGGCTGCTCTGTTTTGCCTCTTTTAGATCCACTTTATCCTGATTTCAGATTGCTTCAATTGCACTTCTTTTACAGTCCTTTGTCCTCTGTTGCCTCTCTTGCAACTGAGATGCTGCTCTACAGGATAGGTTTTTGACAGTGACAACAGTAAGTGGGATGATTTACACTTCATCCAAAACTCTACTCTTTGTCTGACGAGCATTTATTTATAATGGATGCTATAGTCCTTTTGTGTACTTGGGCAAGAGTAATTGCATGATTCAGCTATGTGTTTCCATGGGATCCCCCATCACTTTGTCCCTCTGCAGTATCCTGAATGTTATGTAAAGATTTGCTTTTATTAAATTTAATAAAGCTGAAAGAATCAGTGATCATCAAAGAGCTCTCTAGTGATTGGCTTGTAAAGGCAAGCTCCTTGAACAATCCCTGCTGTAGGCTCGTCTTTTGAGATTTAGGTTCACAACTTCGAGAATGTAAAAGCACTTTCATGCAGACAAAAATTAGGCCCTAAATTATGAAGTGCTGATCCTATATGTCTAAAATTAGTGAGAGATTAGTCACAAGTTTCAAAGTGCACAGGGTCAGGCCCTACCAGTGAAACACAGTCACCCTGATTTACTGTGCACATTTTCATGGGACAGCCTTTGAGATGCACTGAGGATATCAAAATGTCCAAATGGTATGAAATGGTCCCCCTCCTTCCAACCATCTGTATGCTCCTTATTGTGTCCTGCACAGTCAAGCTGAAAATTTGGGTCGTTACCATGCAGATTATAACTAATTTCATACATATGATTTTGAAAGAGATCACTTTACAGGGCCTTTGCACAGGGATTACTTGCAATCCTTCTTGAGGGGTGATCTCAAAAGTTTTTTCTCAGTATGATAGATTGATTTTTCTTTTGGCCATTTGTGATGATTAAAGCAGAGATCTTGACAGGTCCTCCTACAAAGGGTCAAGTCCTGCTCCTGGAAAGATGGGAGTTGGCATCTGGTAGCCTGAAACTGGGACAGGCATTTTAAAATCCAAACACTTGGCCAGGCATTAATTCAGACTGTCTGGATGTGAAGACGTTTGTCTGCCCGTGTGGTTCTCATATGCACCATTTCCAGGAGTTGTCCATCCTAGAATAACAAAAATCCCTGAATGATGATGTTTGGCTGCCCTAAGAGCACCTCAGTGGAGTAGGGCATGTTGTCTTAAATAATTTTTAATTCCTTCCTTTCTGTGGTGTTATAAAGCCTTGTGTACACTGCTCTGGCAATGGGCCTGTGGCCTTGGAGCCTGGTGAGAGGCTCATTATTGTGCTCCTTAGGGGAGCAACAGTTTGGCATATGGTTGTGTTTTCTGAATCTTCATCAGCACGTGCTGCATTTTTTTTCTGGGATATCCAGATACAATTAAGAGCATGTGTGAGTCCTATACTTGTGGCAAACTTAACATTAACTGAAAAACACAGAGGAAGATTTTTTTTTGCTATGTCAACTGACTTTCTCATTTATATATCAGGAAAGGGCCAAGCTCTGCCCAAGAGCAGAGCTGGGCTATTCTGCTGCACTGGCTGCAGTGCCCAACCACACACTTTACAATCCAGCCTGCTTCCTTTTTCATTCCAGAAAAACCATGCAGCCCTCAAAAGCTTGATTTTGTCAGTGGACATGGTTTCTCCATAACTGCTGGCTTGGTTTGTGACGGTATAATACTTCATCATTTTGTCTGTGTTTCATATGAAGGGCTCATTTATGAATAACTGCTAAAGAGAGTGTAAATGCTTAAAGTCATGCATTTTATACCTATAAATACAGTATATAATGAATGGGTATGAACAGATGAGAGGCAGTTGTCACAGAATGTTGTGGAGAGCCTCTTCAATACTACTGCAATCACTAACCATAAAATGCCCTATCTGTCATTTAGTAACAACTTATTTTACATGTAAAAGTGGAAAATACAAAATACAACTGGATTTTCTTTCTGGTGGTAATCTTGCAGTCTGACTAATCCTCTATTCTAACTTGCTGGATCCCCTCAAAGATCCCAAAACACACAAATAGGAACAACAACTGACCTGTTTCCATTTTCACAGCCCAAATCGCAACCCTGCAGCAAAATACGTCTGAAACACCAAACAATTTGAGGGCCTTTTTCAGACACAAACAGAAATACGGATAACCTGGAACACTTAGGTCAAAACTGACTTACTAAATTTACAGACAGGTCTGAGACAATCATACATTTCCTCGTTTGAAAGTGTAAGTAGACTGTGAAGTGAGATCTAAAGAAGACATCTGAAGTACAAGTCCTTTAACTGTCAAAAATATTTATTTACCTAATAGTGATGTAACATCAAAGTTTCTTAATACAAACTGAACTACAGATCTCTTCTCACTGAACAAAATGGTAGGAGAGGGAAGCAGAGTGGCACTACTTGGTGGGAGAAGAAGCCAGCAGCAGTGGGTGCTCAGAGGCCTGCCACGCCAGCTGCCTTCTCTATGGGGCAAAGGAGCTGAGGGTCTTGGTGTGAAAACACACCCACACAATCCCTGCCAGCCTGTGGTATTTTGGGCTCTAGTGAAAGCTGAATCGCTTTGACTCAGCTGCAGAAGCACTTAGGAGTTGTGTGGGAGTCCCCCAGAACACATAACAAATAATGGAGTAACAAAGGGAATTTAAAGGCAGTAATATGATACATGATTTAAGAACATGGATTACATATTGAATTAAGCCTTACTCCCCATTCAGCCTATAGCCAGTCTCTTTGCTATAAAATGGCACTGAGGGCCAAATTCTGCTCCTGCTTTAATGGGAATGAGGATGAATTGCTATGGAGTTATGTCAGAACAAGCCTGAGATGGTGAGAGGAGCCTGAAGCCAGGGCAGCAATGCAGTCAGGGCATGCCCAGGAGGGGATGGGGTGGATGAAGCTCCTGACACAGTTGTCAGTGTAGGCAGACAGGCCCTAATTGGTCTGATCTGATTACTTTTTCCAAAAGCTTTGAACTTCGCACAGGATGCCTTGGGCCTGCCTGCAGGAGCCCTGCTCTGGTGGGGAATTAGCACAATGGCTGGGCTGACTTCCCCCACCTCAACTGAATTTTATTATCTAACAGGAATGGTTGGTGATGAATGACTGACAGGTGTGATCAGCTGATGGGAATGGCTGGGGATGGCACACATACACTGTGATTTTACCAGACTACAATGTGTTCTGCAGTGGGCAAAGGATAAAGCTTGTAAAACATTTGTTTTAAGTCTTAAAATATCAAATTCCTCATAACGATGGGCTTCCTAAAACTGGCCCTGGTAATTACAAGTGTTGAGCCATGAATAATTTCACGCTAGGAGGTGCATTAATTTTAACCTCCTCCCACCTCCTCCAGACATTGTGAAAGCACATTACCAGTGAGGACAAGTTTATGATCTTATCCAGGACAACTGGTGCAATAATATGAAATGAAAACCAAGACAAAAATGTCATTGTCTGCACACTCTGTACAAAGGGATCCTGCAGAAAGCTCCCTTTTGCAGCCTGAGACCAGGAGTGCTCCAAAGGTGCGAGCAAGATTTATAGAGCCTTTCCAAGCACATGGCTCAGACCCTGTCAGATCAGACTGTCGTCAGCCTGGTGTCTAGGGACTGTTTCAAGGAACAGGGAGGAGTTTTGACATCCCTGTGTTTTGACTGTCCCTATGAAGGTTTTTATTTTAAATCTTCAACCACACTTGCACAAAAATCCACTGAGACCTGGGACCACGTTGATCCAGATATAGTATGCTTGGTCCCAAATCAATCACCTGCAGTCTGGAGTACTTGGGTTTCTAATCTCACTGTCATTAAGTTCAAGGCAGTGGCATAAGGATGTATTTGGCAAGCCCTCCCTGCTTAACATCTACATGTTTCTGTCTGATCACATTTATGACAGCAACCCCATAGTTTCACAACTCACTCAGAAGTAACACCTTAGTCAAAGAGGAAACAGGCAAATCTGGCTGGAGGAAAGATCAGAGATTTCTATCTTGGGCAGGGCACCCCACAGAGTATTTACCATTCAGGCTGCACTGTCAACACCATCCTCAAGAAGGATGTATAATACAGATGTTAAACACCAATTATCCCACTAAAGATCAGGTAAAGTTAAATAATGGCAAGGGTGTGATGCTTAACATTGAACAAATCAGGGATGATATTCCCTCCTTAAGGTTCCCAGGTGCCCCTGTAGTAGCTTTCCCTCACCTTGTACTACATCAGATTGTGTGTGCTGTTACAGCAATGCCGAGTTGCGAAGTAAAAAATTGTCTTGATGCAGATTTGAAAGCCTTGGGGTTTGCTTCACAAACTCGGTGCTAACATGCTGACAATGTCATTCTCAGTTGCTTCTCAGTCCCTTTAGACTGAGCAAAATACCTTGAGCTAAATATGTAGGCAATCCTGGTTTATATCAAGACATCACAATTCACAAGCCATCAATGTTGCAAGGTAGAATTTAATTTTTATGTCTCATCTATGATCCTGAAAAATAAAATCTTCGGGCACATTAATGATTGTGCCCTTTTTGTCCTTTATAACAGTATAACAGCACTGAAGCCAGATACAGGTTATTTTCTTGAAATTTTTCATGTTTCCTTTTTACCCTTTAAGAAAAATGCATCAGCGTGTCACTACTACTAGGATGAAATTTTCCTCTGGAAATCAAAGCACAACAAAAACTCTTTATCAGTTTCCCCATTCTCTTCAGAAATCTGTGGTAGCAGATGCCTTAAACTCTCTCGTGGGTGAAGGGGAAAGGTTGGATTACTGAAAAAACAAGGCAGGCTTCAGAGTGTGGAGGAGGCATTAGGAACTGCTTAGGATCTCAAACCTGCAACACCTTGAACCCATCACCAGCCAGAACCGTGATGGATGGGAGAGGATAAAGGGCAGTCTAGCTGACCCATGATGCCTTCCAGTGCCCTCCAAGAAACAAGAAGAAAAGAGATTCTTATCACTCTGTGAAAGAACAGAGGGGAAAATTATCATTAAAATGCCTTCCTAATAAAACTAACAAACAGGAACTTTTTTTCTTTCAAACTCCATTCTCTTATCCCTTCCCTACAAGCTTCAAGATGGCCATGACTTGAAGAATTTTAGTCTTTGAGTGAACCTTTCCTAAGTAGAGGTCACATCCTTCTGCCTAGACTTTAGCTTTATTAGACATTCTTCTTTTAAAACCTCAAGAAAATAAATATTTTGGGGTACATCTTTACAGTCATCAGAGCATCGAATCACTACGCAGAATTATGGTAATACACAGAATTAATATAAGTAATAAAATTATTTATATGTGAAATCACATCCCACATCACCTGCCAGAGAATCACTGATGAAACACGAATGAGTCACTTTATTTCTCTGTTTGCTTTAGGTCTGGGAAATTTGTAAAGTGCTCTAGAATGACATCAAGTAGTGGAGAAGCTAGGTGTGTTACAGAACCGAAGCAACTACAGACCTTGTAGCAAAGAATTTATAGCACAAAGCCAGCCATTGGAACTTAATTTCCTGTGACTGCTTTCTCCACAGCTAACTGCAGCCATGCATGTTTGTGCCTCTCCCAGCCAGGCAAAGAGATTTGCAGAGCTCATGGGAATCCCTAGGAGTCAGGTCTCCCCCAAAGTGGCATGATGCTTGCTGCCAGTGTGCTTTCACATCCTATCTTCCTGGTGATCACAGGGGCTGGTAGGACAAGGCTGCAAAGCTGAGTGGATCTCAGGTTCAGTGTCCAGCCACAGGGAACCTTGCAGGACTTGAAGGTCTGGAATCAAGAAATAACCTGTGGAAATTCACTTGTTGCAGCCCAGCAACCTACCCACACACACTCTCAGCAGACAGCTGGAGAACAGAATTTATTTTTCCCTGTTCCCTGAAAGCTACATGTAGGATTTGGAGCAGGAGGGCTTGGAAACTTTTTCTTTTTTTAAAGTTAATACTAGGATTCTGAGTATTTTGGTGAGTCATATGTATCTCTGATTCTTTTCTGAATCCCGTGGTGCCAGTCTCAAGGCCAGGAACTGCTGAACAGACAGTGCTGCACCTGTGTCAAGTAGGAGGGATATTAACATAAACACTATGTCTTTCTTTTGGTTATGGAGCTGGAAATGTTTCCCAAAAGCTGCTGTGATGTGGTGTCCCAGGCTTAGCCTACCACGGGACACTGTACTACCTCCAAGGAACTGGTTTTGGATGTGAAAAAAATTCAAGTTACATAGACATGCTGGCAAAAGACTTTTCAATGTAACTAAACCATCAAAACCAGCTCTCTGGCCTCTGTGGTGTCCATCATCCAGTGCCTTGGCCCAGGCATGACAGCCCTGCTACCTGGGAGAGCTGCTCCAGTGAGCCAGGGCAGAGGGGCTGACATCAGACACTATAAAAATGTGTGATTTAAGGAGTGCCATGCATCACACGACTCAGGCTTTTAAAACAGCCTTGCTGCTGAGTGCCTGATGTACTGAACTGCCCCAGATCTCTTGTAAATCTTGGCTCTTCTCCTCCAGAGCCTGCCAAGTTCCCATGATCACTGAAGGAACAGGGGTAGTTTGGAACCTTTCTGCATTTAGGGTTTATTCCTAATCCTTTTGGTTCCTATCTCACAATGACATAGCTTGGATCCCCCAAACATTCCAGTAATTCCTCCCTTCTGAGCAGGCAGCTGAGGCGCTTCCTTGGCAAGCAGGCATC
Source organism: Hylia prasina (assembly GCA_013397195.1). NCBI lineage: Eukaryota > Metazoa > Chordata > Aves > Passeriformes > Sylviidae > Hylia > Hylia prasina. The sequence continues at coordinate 444,102 of VYXD01014883.1, read as the reverse complement.
CCACATTCCTGGACTTGATTCCCAAGCTGTCTTGCCCACTCTTTAGGAATGGCTCCCTGCAGGGACTTATTTCCTTAAGGATGAGAGGTTTTCATACCCTGGCAGGTTTCCCACTTCCTATCATCACACGTATCCTATGCAAAGAGGGAACAGAGAAGTGCAGGTTTCTTCTCAGTTGTTTTGAGTGCCCAGGCACCTCAGGATGACAAGCAGGTGCTTGCAGAGTGTGTGGTCCCTTGCTCCAAGCTGGGACACTACTGGAGGGTTGCTAGGGGTCTTGGGGGAAACTCTGCCTAAGCTATGACAAAGCACAGGGAAGAGCCTTTCAGATGTGACACATGAAATTCAGGGGCCTGCTGAGAGATGCTCCCAGGTTTGTGGCAGAGACCAGCTCCCAGCAGTTATCAGCACTGACAAAGTTGATGCATGACAGCTCTGCTGCTACGTGAGGATATCACAGTTTCTAAGCATCTTTCTACCTCAAGCTTTTCTCCAGGAACAGTCACAAAGGGTATCTGGGCTGAATTCACCAATCTCTGTGTGGTGTTGCCTTCTACCTTGGTGCCTGCATGTGCAGTCCAGCACAGCAGCACTTTGCATTTCATCATCTCCCCAGGCCTCTCCCTGACTGCCCAGAACCGTGCTGCTCACCTGCTCACTCACACAGCCTCTCCCCAGAGAGCTGAGACCTGTGAAATGACTTCTCATTGGCCACTACTATCTTTATGAGCCAAAGGAGCCTGCAAGAACAGGATTTTTTTCAGGCCTGTCTTCCAACACACATGCACAGAGTCGCATACAAGTTCAACACAAGTTTTTGGGCTGGTTATCACAGGTCACCAGCTGACAGGCTGCATAGTTTAATTTCTGCCTCCAAATACTGTTAGCCACTTGTTTTCCCATTTGCTGTCCATCACTGGGCTCCCAGGGGTGCTGCCAGCATTTAAATATATTTCGGTATGAATTCTAGTTATTTACAAAAGAAATAGACTCCTTCCCATTACTGAGAGGCCCGGTTTTGATATGATGGGGGCTCTGCTTAACTCCTGTTCTACCAACCTTCCTCTACAGGGAACATTTCTGCCAGTTCCACACGAGGTGCCTGTGCGTGTTCAAGCAGTGGCGCCGCAGGTACAACCCAGCAGTCCAAGGCACAGNCGCCCGGGCGCCCGCGGCGGCCGCAGCGCAGCGCACGGAGACACCTGGCGGCGAGCCCTGTGACTACACAGCGTGCCAGAGTCCCCGTCCAGCCCCACCGACCCCAGAGCCCCGGGCCAAGGCCGAAGGCGAGCGGTGCTGGACCTGCTCTTGTGAACGGTTCAAAAGGCCAAAGCTGTTACCTGTGCAGTGGGTGAGCGAGTGCGTGCATCACCCGCAGCAGCACCCAAAGCCCAGCAGCAGCACAGCGAGCTGGGCAGGACGCCAAGGGCAGAAAGATGGTCAAGCCTGCTGGCCAAAGCAGATGCTGTAGAGTTGGTTTTCAAGAATCTGTCAGTGCTGTAGGACAGCAGAACACAGACAGCCTTCTGTTCTGCACAGATAGGGTGTAAAAGTAGTTTTCCTTCTTAATGCTGACAAAAAGAGATGATGCAGGATACTGTGTCACAGCTGAGGAGTTCCCCTGCGGAGAACGGGCCACACAGATTTGTACTTCATCAGTATGTATCAGGCCAAAACCCCTGGGACCTGCAATTTTTTTCCTAAAAGGGCTGAGGAGATCAACCACTGTGTGGCCAGAGACAGAGCCTAGTTGCTGCCTACTGGCTGTATGTTCATGTCTGCGGCAGAGCAACGTTTTCCTGTGAAAATGAGAGGCTGGCAGCCTACACTTCTGATGCTGAGGCACTGCTTGCTCTACTTGGGGTCTTTGGTTTCCTTGACTTGAAAACAAAGTAGTAATATATGACCTGCAAGGGTGTCATTATCATAGCAGAGATCTTGGAGGTCCTTGGAAGAGAAGTGCTGGAGAAATGCAACCTATTAAAAATGCAGTTTTCTCCTTGCCAATTCTATTCCGCTTCAAGGAAAGGGGCTTTTGTAATGACAGCTGGGATGAGCTGGTTTTGACAAGTCAGAGCATGCAAGTATTGATGGAAGTTTTAAGTGAAACATGACTAAAACTACATGGTTTACAGTGCTTTTGCCTTCCATGCCCAAGTGCTTCACCTTTCCTAGCAACAATCAAGGCAGTGGGCACTGATGTGTCAAGAATCCATACCTGATTTCAGCAGGGTACAAGCAAGTCCAGAAAAGCACAATTGATCACACAAGCTCTTCAGCATATTCTTCCACTGGGCTTCTTGCTGGACAGCCTGGAACTGAGCCAGCCATGTCCTGTCTGATAATCTCTGCTCTTGTAACTCAAAGAATTGTAGTTCTCAGGTAATGAACTTATTACAAGGCATATTTTCACACCTACTTGCCACTTTCTAGATTCTTTTCCTACTAAAAGTTCTTCTGATTTTATTTTGATTTTTCACTGAGGGTGGGATTTTCCCCCAAGGGTGACTTCCACACACACCTCCTTGTGAGCTGCACAAAGCTGCCCAGGACCAGCTGAAAGGCCGAAGTTGCACGTGTGGATTTTCCCTGCAGTGCTTCGGGGAATGCTGCCTGGAGCAAGCTGTTCCTCCCAGACCAGGAGAGAGGAGCCAGAAGAGAGACCGAGTGCACCTCACCCCTCCTGAAGTGCTGTACAAGCCGGATGCACCAGCTGGTCTCAGGGCTCTGCTGGCAAGTGCTGGCATGCACTTCAGCCTGCTCACGTCTGGGGGGGAAAGCGTCAGGAAGGTCTCCTGATTTTATAGCATCAGATCACATCTGGGGCCACAAACTGTTCCAGTGGGGTTAAGGCAGAAGAGGAAGGAGATTTTTCCAATGTGTTAACTTTTAATTAAATCTTAATGCCTTAATTAAAGCAAGGAGGGCTTAATTAAGGACTTAGCTAAAATTTAATACTTTAATGGGACTAAAGACTTTAATTTATCACTGAGCTGAAAAAGAAAAAAGCATTATGGCTCACTCTGAGATGCACATACACACACCAGCTAATTATGAAAGAATCCTGGGGTGTCAGGTTCATCCATCAGAGCATGCTGTGCACAAGGGCAAATCTGTGGTTGTTCACATTTTCATGCTACCTGCCTAAAGCATAAGTTGAGATCATTGTATTAAAAGGTACATGGTACCTTTGTTTCTTCCTAAAGACTCCTTTCTGAGCTGATGAAGGCCTTCCTCTGGCCTGTCCAATTCATGCTGCTGCAGCAGCTCAAGGATGAGACTGGAGAGGTCCTGGTGCACCTGCAAATGTCCAGGCTCTGAGCCTGTGAGCTGCTGCTTCGGGGTGGTGTGTGATTTGAAGGTGCCCCATCACTGGCACATGGCCCACAGCTCTGAGGAATGGACAGTCCCACAAATAAGTGGGTTTTAAGGTGCTTTTGATTACAGCTTCTGAAAGATTCCCCATATGCACTGATCTTTTAGAGGAATAACTTCCAACCATGTGACTTTTCAAGCTCATTATCCAGTACACCAATTAATACAATTACCTAGAGAAGAATCAGGACTAATGACAAGCACAGAAAAAAAATCTACTTTTTGCATTTCTTTATATTGTGGTTTTGCCCTGTAATATTTTCTGCAACTGATCTTGAAAACCTTCTGAAAGGTCAGTAGTTATCATTGTGATTTCATCAACAGAGAAGTTGAGGTACGGAGGGGGCAGTAAATGACTAATCCAAGATCAGACAGTGACCTCACAGATATTTTGAAGACACTTCCTCACCAGGCAGTGTGCAGCTGCACTCCTTTGAAGGGAACTGGAGCTTAAATAGAACCTTAGGTTCAGAAAACTCAGCCCTTCTCCTGGGTGTAATGTGATACTATGTGGGGCTTGGCATTTTGGTCAGACTGTCATGTCTTCAAACAGAAATCTGTCCAGCCTCTGGAAAAAGGACACATATGTTTCCTATAACAAGACTGTACATTATTTTTTATATGCATAGGAAGACTATATCTGAGAAGACTCATTACATGCTAACCATTCATATCTGCAATTCTCTGTGGAGTCACATAGGCCTAATACATTAACTACATCAGACACACAGAGGGCCAAAGCTTCATCTCTGTCCAAGGAGCACAGGTCAGGATGCAGAAACCCGTCTCTGTTTCTCTACCCACCCTCATCAGGAGCAGAGCAGTCCCCTAGGAACCTCAGCAACACTTAGGGCAGTTATTCACTGCCAGAGGTGGGAGCACAGCTAGGAGCAATGGGACAGGGTGCGAGGGTACATGCCCCTGGGCTGGTTTACTACATGGGCACCAACTTACAGGAACTTTCAGGAGCTCTGGGTGACTCTGCTACCCCCAGGATGTGCATACCCACAGGCAAAGTAGAGACAGTGTTAGGGGGGTGCAAATGTAAAATACTCCCCAAACCACGTTAGCCATTCCTCCCATAAATCAAGAAGATGTGCTGGGTTCCGCCTGCTTGCAATCCTCCCCAGGATGTGAGGAGAACCACTCTCCTAGCACACCCGCACTTGCTGAGTCTGCGTGTTCAGCCTGTGGAGGCAGCCTGGGGCTGAGGGGCTGGGGACATGCCCCATGCACTAGCAGTAATTATTCTACTTTGATTCTCGCTCATCTCTGGCCCATGAAATCAAGGCCAAACTTTGGAGTGTGTGTGGGGGGTGAGGAGATGGAAGCTGGGCCCAAACTGCCTTAACTGGTTCCACAGAGCTGCTGCTTTCTGCAGCGAGCAAGCCAGAACAATGTCATCTCAATACCCCGTGCTAATCTGGGGGAAACTGAGCGTGACCAACTTCACGCATGACAGCCTGGAAGCCAAGCATGGGAGGTCAGCACCAGCCTCGTTCAGAGCTCCCTCACAGCCAGCTTGGAGAGATGAAGCACACGGAAAGGCACATCCCAGCACTCAGTCAGTCTCAGCATCCCCTGCCACAGAGCTTGGCCACTGCACTGAGACCCCAGTGCCCACGCTGACAGCCTCACCTTCCAGGCGCTCAGCTACCCACCAACAAAAAGGCTGGTGCACGTTTTAGGCGTGCTGTCATTAACAAATGAGGCACAGTGCTTGATTAATTCCACAGGTTTCTTCCATTAGGAGCCACTACATCATTGCTACACGAGAGCCTTCCTCCCCTCAGTGCTGACCTTCCTCCCACAGCTCGCCCATTTCCCTTGGCTGTGGAAGTTATTACAGACTGGTTATTTGAAAGACCTGGAAACCGGGGCAGCCGCTGCTTCCTTTCATCTCCAGCTCTGCTGCTCCTCACTCCTTGGCAGTTTGGAAGGATGGTGGAAGTAATTAATGGCTGGGGAGTGGAGGAGGAGGTGCTCCTAAGAGGGGAGTCAAAAATTCCTCTTGACAATGACCACATGTCTGAGGCTCAGCTACTAGTTCACCTGACAGCAATAAGGGCCTAATAGTCATTAGTCACCACTGCAGACACACTCCATGCACTTCATACTCTTTTTTTTCCATGATGAAGCCTGAAAGTAAAACAGCATCAACCACCCAGATGCTTTCAACAAACTTCTGTCACCTTGCAGGGAAAGACTGGGGAATGGATGGCTCAGAGAGCTCTGTCAGCATCCCCAACCACAGACAGGGAAGGCTCTTCAGGCACAGAAATATAGCAAATAAAAAAAGATTTTAAAATGTCAACTAAAATCCACCAGGAAATGAGACAGCTGGGTAGGGACAGAGAATATGCACAGGGAATTCAGGCTGATCGATATGGAAAGTTTGTGTGACTTGATTCTGCATGACCTGCAGTTCCCAGTTTACTCTTCCTGTCTCTCTTCCTCAGCAGTCTCTCACATACCATCCTGCCTTTAATTTCTCTCTGCACCTGATCCTGGGTTATCTAAGGGCTTTCATTCAAACAGCTTTGTTCCTGTGGTGCAAGAAACAGGCATAAAAATACAGTGGTCATACCATAGCCCAAAAGCAAATGGAGAGCTTGGCTCTGCAGCATTGTGTTTAGGGCAGTAGAGAGCAAGGGTCAGACCCCAGCCCCTGCCTCCTGGCCCCACGCCTGCCCAGGCTGAGATGCTGAGGCCAGGAACCTGTATGCTGCTCTCCCTGCTGCCTTTCCCACCCACTCACACATGATAATATCTGAGGTTTTGGCTCAGAGTCACCTGTAATTAGAACAAGACTGGCAACTTTCTGATGTTAAACTTCAGATAAAATTGATTGTGAATGAAAAAATAAAAACGAACGAGTGTTATAAAGTGGAAATGATATATCTGAGAGCTGATCAGGATCTAGAAGAGCGATGCAGGAATGCTAATGCTCCTCCGTGGAGGATTTGGAGATTACGTTTTGGACTGAGCGCAAAACCAAAACGTTTTGAAATGCAGGCAGGAAGGGAGTGCGGCTCTGGATCATGGCAGCCATCTGCCTGCCAAACTGTCCTGCAGCCACAAGTCATGGAGACTCCCTGGGGCTCTGAGCCTGTCCCAGACCTACTGACCGCAAGGCCAGTGGCTGAGGTACAGACCTGGCACCTCAGCTGTGCCCATTCCTCGGCTTGGTACTGTCCCCCAGGTGTGCTAGCAAGGAACAAGTGGGCTCAGTGTCAGAGATCCCTGCCTGGGGCCTTCCAGCCTCCCTTGTAGTGGAGCTGCTTCACGGTGTCAGCTGGATTTTGGACTCTCAAAAGCCTTCTGAAGCAGAGGCTGCAGCTTTGCTTTTCTGAGAATTCTTCAGTTTTTCTATTTTATAACCCAGCACTCTGCATCACCTATCCCCCTGTAGTCCTGCCAGAAAAATTAATCCTGCCATTCCCATTTTTCAACGGGAAAACAGGGGCATAACAAATCACAGTAGTTGGCCCAGGGCCAGACAGAAGATCTGACCTATTGAATCCAGGTCACGCAGTTCTTCAACCAGGATCTTAATTGCAAGATCATCAATTCCTCCATCCACAGCTGTCCAAGACAAGACTTTTTTCCCAGAAAAGTAGGTAAAAGACTCTTTGGGCCCAGCTGCCTTTCATAAGTATCTTTGCCAAGCTTTTCTGCCCCATTTAAGAGGGCTCAGGCATGGTTTAGAAAATATCAGATGGAGAGCTCTGAGATAAAGCCCTTTCTTTTTGTAATGCTCAATACAGTGCGTGATTTGGCTGCAGAGGAAAAGCGTTGCTGTTTGGAAAAGAGTTCTCCTCTTTGCCTGACCTAGACATCAGTCATTATAAGTAATTGTTGTATCACTGAGAGAAGAGCAGATCATTTCAGTGGTGGAGCAGCCATGCTGTTTTTGAGGAAAACTGCAGTCTCCAAGGAAAACTGCAACAGGCTTGATTGGCGCCCAGCTGCCATGCAGAAGTTAAACCAGATGAGCTGTGTCAGCTCAGTGGAAGGCAAATGCATGGTAGCTGCTCCAAAAGCCCCTCTGCCCCTAGATTTGTCACTGACTGCATTGTTATCTGCAAGGGGGCAGAATCTAATCAGAAACACATTTTTGAGTGAAGGACTGACCTCTGCAGTATCACCAGGAATTTCTGAGGCGGTACAGCTGTGCAAGTGCCTTCCCATCTCTGTGAGGCAGAGTCATGCCCACTTCCATTTCAGTGCTCCAGGCTCTCATGTGGTGCTGAGCAGCATTTCTTTCCATCTTAAATCTATTCACTGTGTTTGGAATACAGCTGTGGAGCACTGAGATGTTTCAGAAGACAGCAACAAGAGAGGATCAATTGAAAGAATCAAAGACTCCTAAGAACCCTTGCCTATCCCAGATTTTCACCATGGCATTTACAGTGGTCAGTAAGTGTGAGTTTGGCCACTCACCACTTGTTTTCCACAAAAGCACCTCCTCTTGATTCGAAGAAGCACGAAACACAAAAATGCACATAATAATCTTGTTCTAATGATTAATTATTCTCACTGTGAAAGGGGAGAAGTGACTAATTTTATAATTATTTGGCTTCACTTTTCAGCCAATTTCTTGTTCTGCCTTTCCACTCAGATTAAACAGTGTTTAGTTCTTCATATTTTCCTTCTGAGAAGTTGCTCATCTCCTGCAGCCAAGTCACCTCTCAGACTTCATTTTGGAAACTCAAATGAGCTGAGCTGTTTGAGTATTTCACACTGTTTAGCTTGAAATTGTTTGTGATGCTCCTTGTCCCTGCTCTTCCTCCACCTACAGTTTTAATAGTGTAGAGCTAACCCCTAATATGGGCTATAGAGGAAGTCCCAGCATCAGTCCCACCAGTGCAGCCCAGTGTCAGAATCCCTTACTTACTGTTCTACCCCAATCCCTTTTCAAAGACTGGGGAGGACCCTAAGACCATCCAAGGACACAGTTCCCACTCCAAAACTGTTCTTGTGAAGGCAAAAACTCGCTGTGAGGTCAGGTATACAAGAGCTGTAAAGACTCTGGGGTTGGTCTCCAAAAGGAGCAATAGAGAAAATTCTACAGAAGCTAGTAACAGCCTCAAAATGTAATTCAGTTTTATTAATACCCCTTGAACAGCCACCTTCTCAGAAATGTACAGTATCCACAGGTGCTCAGCTCTGGAGACCTCTGAAAGCTGTCCCCAGGGCTCAGACTGGAGGGTGCTGAACACCTTCATGTTCCTGGGCACTGCACACTCTCCATGAAGCCTCCCTAAATGCACCAATTTCAGGCTTTGAGATGGAATCCCTGGAAAGGGTTTGCTGGCATACCAATGTCAGGAGTTTGCTATTAATTGATGATAAACCTTCACAGAACAAGAGAGATTATTTCTTTGCTCTCTTTCAGCTTTGTTTTCAGGACTACATCAAGTAGTCCTGGAAAAAAATTAAGTGCAAAAAATTCTTTATACCAAAACTCTAAGGGTAATAAAATAACCAGAAAAAATAAAATACAGAAGAATAAAACCACTTGGTCAATGCTTTGTTTCCTTGTTTTGTTCTAATTGACTTGATTTTCCCTTAAACCTACTCACAAACTTTAGGAGAAAGGATGGTTCAGTAATTCTACCAAACATGCCAATTCTCCAGTGATTTGAGGTCACTGTGGGATTGGGGAGCAGATGAGCTGAACACGAGTTTTTTCATTTTATTCTGCAAGTAAGGGCAAGACTCACAATTCTCTTGCTTACATAAATCCTATAAATGCCTGTGCACCTTGTACATGGGATTAAGACCTTTTCAAGGTGAGAAGTTGTAGTCACAATGATATGGCTGGAAAGCTGAGTCTTCACCTGGCATTGAGGGAACTTATTCACATGTTCCTGTTCTTAAAAGCTGGCACTCTGCTAAAATGTAAGTGGAATATTTTCAAAGGTACTCCTGAAAGTTAAATCTTCCATTTTAATATTCAAAATAAGAAACAGCCCTTCCAAAACACTTGGCACTGCCACTCTGAAAATCACCAGTCATGCCTGTGCTTATTTTATAACATCTGGCAACTTTCTGTCATGCCCCACTGCTGGGTAACAACCTTGGTGATTTTTTGGCACCTATTACGTTATTTGCTCATTTCAATCTCAAGGCTCAGCTGCTGGATTGAAGACCCTGAACAGCAGAGCACTTAGCTGCTCTTCATGGTTACTGGGAAACACCTAAAAATGCAAAACAAACATATCCTAAAGGCTCAGATGCTAAAAGAAAGATTATATTTTTAAACTCTTGATTTTTTGGCCTGCTGCATATGTTTTGATCACTGAGGGTTTTGCAATTATGCAAATGGCTGAAGAACCCTCTGAAGCTGGGGCTGAGCTGGAGTTCAGAGGCATACCTGTAATAAAATCCCACGATGACTTAGGAGTGCCACTTCAGGCAAATACCCCTTTCCAAGATAAAGAGCAACACACTATTGCAATATGCTGGGTTCTTCTCATTCTTTCGCCTTCCCCATGTTTGGCACAAGTCCAAATCCTCTCTGTTTTCCACCCACCCATCATACATATTCTGCTAAATATCCTGTCCTCTTGTCATTTTGGCAAAAAATAAACTGCACAAGAAAGAATTATGCCTGTGAGGCTCTCATAAAAAAATTCCTGTGAACGATAAATCAAAACAAAATAATAATTATCACCAGCCACAGGACCACATTTATGTTTCTCATATTTTCCTCTTACTTTTTGTAGATTATCAAGTCTACACAAGAGCCAGATTTTCTTAAAGATACTGATACACCAGTAATCTCCTACTCCAAAACTGAAGCTCACCTTGTCTACAAGAGAATTCTTTATGCTATTTACAAAAAGGTTTAAAATTTTCTCTTAGAATTATAAATGGTACATTTCTGTTTTGGAAACAACATGTTTGGCTACATAAATCTTCCAGGGTCCCTGCGCTACTCCTGACTTGCATTTTATAAGTAATGAGTAGTTACAAAGTAATTTTTTTCCTAAGGCTCTCAGAGGCATTGACAGGGACACATACTCTGCAGACGGGCAAACTGAGGCACAAGGGACTTGCCCAAATTCCCAGTAAGGCTGGGTGGAGGCAGCTGCCTGATCTCCTCTGGCAGATATCCAGCTTTCACTAGCACAGAAGTCATTTCCCCCTGGGACCACTGAGCACAGGGAACATCCCATGCAGGGAGAGCACTCAGCTCAGAGGCGCTCTCCAGCCATGCCGGGGGTGAGAAACGCAAGCAGGGCTGAGATAGGAGTTTCCCACTCCTGCAGAGAGGGTTGGGCTGAAAATGGGAAGGGCCAGGGAGACCAATTCACCTCCCCGCTGGCCAAGTGCTGCCCAGTTTTTGGATGCTGGGCTTCAGTGTGACATGGACCAAAAGGACAGAGTGGAGAGGCTTAGAAGGAAATGTTCACTAAATAAATGTTGAAAGAATCAGCATAGTTCAGTCTAGAAAAGAGAAGGAAAAGCAACATTCCACTATTTTTCCCAGCTTGAGAAAGTACTAAAGGCTCCAGGTCCCTGAAACAATGTGGAGCTGTGGCAATCAGTGCCCAGAGCAAAGGTGTAACCTCACCTTTCCTCCCCCAGCAGCCTTGGAGCTTGAACAGAGCCAAATCCTTCAAAAAGCCCAAGAGCAGATGGAATTAATGTATGAAGCCCCACCAAAATAAACGTTTATGGGACTTTTTCTAAAAACTTCACGGGAGCTCAGACAGCTATCCAGCCTTTGTGTCAGCACCTGTCAGCTTATTCCCACTCCAGCAGGCATCAGGACTTGTGCCTCTGTGTGCTCTTACAACAGCAATTAGGCTCATTAGAGAGCAATTAACACTATTACTTATCAGCAAAGTTCAGAAGTATTTTAAAATTGGTTTGTAAATACATTTGCCCACAGGAAAAAAAATACCATTTGCTGGATTTCAGCACACCTGGAACTTAACTGCACCTTTTCTTGTGTAAAAACTAAATAATAAAAACCCACATGTAATTCCTAACCAAATCCACTGAGAAAGGGCATTGAAATAATTATTTTTATGAGCTCTTAGTGTTAGGATTAAGGAGGAAATTATGGCAATGCTTTTATCTTAATACCTGAACTTTTGTGTCAATACATTAGCTATGCTAGTGTCAAACCAAGTCCTGACTGCAAAGTGATGCAATGTGCAAAGCTGCAAACCCAGCCAGACACATCATGGTGTGAGCAGCTACCACCGGTGCTGTGTAAGGACGAACCTCCCTCCCCACACAAGTCACAGTAATTCACATGTAGCAATAGAGTTAACAAAAGATGATTCAAGGCACTGGGCATTCACAGAGAGAAACAGCACAGATCTAAGCTGTGGCTGGGACCCTCTGGAGAGTTTGCCATGTGAAATGGAGCGTGGTACAGACACTGGAGAGGACAGAGACAAAAACTCTAAGCTGAGGCTCAGAACAGACCAACACCTCCAATGCTTTGATATGTTGCTTGGGTGAGCTAAGCGCTGTATACAGCCTAGTAAAGCCTGAGGTTTATCAGACTAATGCAAGCAGATTGTATATGAATCCAAGCTGGTTTACATGCAATATTTTTCTCTACTTAATCTTCTCCTACTCATCCAGTTTGCAGCAATCAGTCTCATCCCTCTGGCAGACAATAAAACCTCAGTTATAACACTGAGGTGGAGTACTGAGGAGAAAGCAAAGCCCTCTGAAAGCACCCGTGGAGAATGGCTGATCATGCATGGGGTGAATAATAAATAGATGTAGTCTGTAAAAATGAACACCCTGCAAGTTGTGGAGAACAGGCAGCGGGACACTGTGCTGGGATCCAAATGTTATCTCTGGAGATCAACTGATACCGCTTCGCAGCATAGGGCGTTTCTACAAGACAGAATGGGCTAGGTAAAAATATGTTTAGAAGGTCAGAGACCTTATGCCCAGGCTGACATCTTATGTCACTTGGGCTGAAGAGCTCATCCTGTGAGTTGTCCATCCAGCCATCTCTGGCAGGGTGTTAGGGGGAAGACTAAGACACTTGTACCCAGTAAGCCTATTAGTTTTATTTTCATAACTACAGTCTCCCAAATGTAAATGCCAAACAGGCACATCACAGGCCTGGCAACATGAGCCACAATCTTGGAATGTGACTGCATCGTAATGTCGAGGGCAAATTTCTAAACACTCCCCACCCTTCCCTGAGAAATGCAAAGACACAGGCTATTAAATAATCTCTTCATTTTAGTAATTTAGTTGCTGTTTGTACAACGCTTTGAATGTGCACGGTGCCACAGCACAGAAATGCTAAGTACTGGGTTATTTAGCTGTAAAGCCTGTGATAATCCCTCATTATGAAATAATAATTAATCATCATCATTTTGTTCAAGAGTTCCTCACCCCTACCCCCACCCAAGCCCTACAGGCACTGACCAAACTCTCTCCTGTCTGGACAGGACAGGCTGGTTATGGATGCAGAGTTCTGGTATGAACTTTCCCAAAGTTCAGGGCTGTGCCTACTTGCTTGTCTCACCCAGCCCAGTGGAGGGACAACGCTTCCTAATCTCCAGCTGAGGATCAAAGCTACCGATCCACTTAGCCCAACCATTCCCATCATTCTTACCAGTCCAGAGAGGGAAATTGAGACATTCAAAGGGTAACTGAGGACTTCAGGAGATTGCATCTAAGGGAGCTCTCTCTTTTCATGAGGACTAGAGTACCTGACTCAGGTATCTCTGTTTTCTGTATAAAGATGGGGCAGATCTTCAAGGCCTCCCTCCCTGGGGGTAAGGAATATCCTGTTCTTAGTGACTGCCCAAAGCAAGGTGCAGGGCACTGTGAGGCTGTTTGGTTTCCAAGCTATGTGTATTAAAAGCAATTTGGCATTTATAATATTGAAAATTAGCACAAAAATATAGTCATGGCTGCCGCAGGCAGAAGACAGAACAGAGCCTGGACATTTGAGAAGTCAGAGGGGACCCCCTATAGCAAGGCTGGGACCTTGAACTGGTCCCTGGCCACCTCCACCAGCTGTGAAGCCCCAGTGCATTTACAGCCTGGGCAAGTACCCATGAAATGAAAAGGCAAAGACAGGGCTTAATCACCAAAGAGGAAGATGCAGGTGTCTCCTCTTGCTTGGGACCCTGAGTTCTCCCCAGCAGTTAGCAGTGCAAACAGTAAATGCCTGCTGTGTCACACCGCTTCCCCCACATCCCACCTCTTAGAAGATCCACAGTTCTGACCAGACATGAAGGTGTCCTATTTCTTGTAGGAACTGCTCTGCTTTGTGCAAGATGTTTGAGAGCTGATGTACATGTTCATGTACCAGCTGAGTGAAGATGTACCTTCCTACATGCGTTTGAAGATTTGTGTCTAAGTGTTCTAAATGATCTTTAACTTGCACAGCACAATTACATAGCATTACAGACATCTTTACAGACAGTAGGTCTCACACCAACCCTGGTCATCCTGGAAAACCATGCCTCAGCCTTCTCCCAAAACTTTACCAAAGAGATGTCTGCAGCTGCTCCCATCTACTTTAAAGCTTTAATAAAACTAAAGTGGAAGAACTTGTGAGACGGTTCCTATTTCATCATGCTGTCTGGGGAGACTCTAAAATTAATGTCCTAGATACCAAAAGCAAGCTTAGGGTGAGCTAAGTTACATCTGACTGACAAGCAAACATGCACAAAGTTTCTTGTGCATCCTCCCAGAGAGGCAGCACTCACCAAAGCTGCCAGTTTAGCAATTTGTCATTAAACTGAACAGTAGCAGGAATGACTGGGTGGGCATGGCTGCTATGAAGGGTCAATTAGACATAACACTAGTATCAATCCCTTGGTATGAAAAAATCCAAAAGTCCAAAAACCTTGGTCTGCTCTAATGCAGAACCCTGGAGGTGAAACTCAGCTGATTTGGGCTCTTCACCTGTGATAGCTACACAGTAGCTCACGGTGCCTTGGCTAGGGTTCAGGTTTGCTTTAAGAACTGATTTTCTAATTAAGTTTTTCTTTTGTAACTAACTTGCTTCCAACTTTTGATCAGGCAACTGAACTCCTTTTGATGCAAATTAAATATGTTATAATTTTAGGCTAGCTCAGTGTTTAATGTGGAACCCCTCCTCTTAAATTTATGGAGGCAGAAAACCTAAATAAACCAGAATTGCAGGCATGCTCCTTCTGCAGCTGAGCTAGGAATGATGTGAGCACTGGTGTCAGGCAGTGCCTGGTCAAGGGAGACTCACACTCCCTTAGCAGATGTCACACAGCACTTTCTGTCACAGCATAGACACAGAAGAGTAACAAACTGCTCCAGCAATGCACCCCTTACCAGCACCTCTGTTTCTGTGAGGCATTACAATGAGTTCTTCATGATATGGTGAGAGAAAATACTAACAAAAATATGTGCAGGATGCATTAAATTGTCTGAAACCACTTCAAAGACAGAATATGAAAAGAATTTTTAAGAAGGAGGAATTTGGGGAGTTTTTGGAAGTATTCTGGACAGATTCTTGTGCTTTTAGTTCAACAGTCTTTTCACTATTCTTTTCCAATAGCATGGAAGAAAATATAATACCAGCACAGGAAAAGAATTCCAGAATACACTGGCAGAGAGTTGGATTGATTAGCTTTTCATTCTTGCAGGAGAAGGTACCCTGAAATTCAGGTTATTTAAGGTCTGAGTAGTTCAGTTCATACAAGAAATAAGACTTTAACTTCTAAATGTGAGTGGTATTCACAACTGGAACTGAGGGGCTTCTTCATCGGTCACACTGTTAAAATACAGAAGAGGAGATCTTTCTGTAGTGGAGCAGGGGAGCTGTTACCTGTCCATGGATATTGCTGGATATCTTGCCAGTGCTGAAGATTTGCAGTTACATAGGTCTCTTCTGCCCTTAAAGTCTCTCTAGTCACATTAGACCAGGGACAAATCTTGTTCGGAGTTACACTGAATTTAATCCAGAGCAAATCCAGGAACCTGTTCAATAGGCAGCAGCTTTACACCAGCATAAGGAACCATATACTTATGAACCCTCATATTTAGATTTTGACTTTCTCACAGGAAAACAGAACATACCTACAACAGTCAGACAGCTTTCTTTTCAGGGAGCTGCCTGCTAAGTATTAGTAAGATACTTTCCAGGCTGGAACTCTTTCTCTTTACTCTTCAGCAGGTTTCCATTCAAATCAGGTTGTTTGCCTCTTGGCCACAGATATTTCTGCAAAAAATAACTTTCAGATGGGATGATATTTCCAAAGTGCTTGGAGGGACAAGTCTGACCATGCTGTTCTGTGGCTGTGACACATTATCAAACACTGACCCAGAGGGAAGGTCTTTTGGCTGAAAAATGAAATAGAAATAGATGCTTTTGCCTGTGTCACAGCTTCTTGACAGTGAAGATGAAGAAATGGTGTATAGAGGAAGAATGACTTCACCATGGAGCTTTTACCCAGCCAAGACTGGCAGTGGATTCACCAAGGAAAAGCAAAGTTTCCAAAGCACACAGCCCTGTTTTCATTCTACAGTGGCAGCAAAACTGGATCCAGATTTGACAACTCAAAGGACAAAGGACAAGATGGCACAAACAAACCACAGGAGCTGAATCGAGGTCCCTCTGGGACCTGACTTTGCTCTCACTTACATGGCTACAAAATCCACATGGCAATGGAATCACATCATTTTAAGGAAAAAACGGAGCACAAATTTTATTTCTTGAGAGATTACATTTCCCTCTTTGTTAAATGATTATGGCCATGTTATGATCCTTGTCAAGATCAGTTGTGAACCTTGATGTCTCCAAGTTGATAACGAGATACTAATCCCAGCAGTTGCCCTTGTATACCCATTGAGTGAACAGCCATTCTGCAAAACTCTCTAGTGATTACACCATGTCATTGGCATCTCCTCTTTTAAAAAACACTTGAGAAAATAAAATAAAAATCATGCTGTAAGCTTCTTCCCATCAGAAACCTCCAGGATCTTTAACTGCAGAAAGAAAAAAAGCCTTCCCTAGTGCTTGACAGCAAGTTGCATTCTTTGCCAAATGGGAGGTCAAGAGGTGACCTTGCCCCTGCCCAACTTCCTGATCCTCTGTGGCTGCCAGCACCGTGCCTGGGAGCCCTGGGCCACTCGGGGCTTCCTCGCGCTGCAGGCCGGCACCAAAATGGCCTGACAGGGCTGCAGGGAAAAGGAAGCTGCTTCTATTCCCACAGCCTGTTGTTTGTTTTTAATGGTAAATGGCAGCTCCATCAATGCGGCCCACAGGTCCCAGGGAGGGCCACGGGCTGTGCAGGGACTGTGGGCTGGAGAGCTGCACAGGTGCCACCACAGCTGGGACTCTGCAGGGGTTCAGACAACGCTGCAACAGGCAGCGAGTGCCAGGGAGGGATGAGACATCAGCCTCAAGAGACCTACCTCAAGACTCCTTTTGCTTTGTACCTGATTTTCTGACTCGCAAATTATACTTCATTCCTAGCATAAAAGTATTTCCACTTCCCATTTCACCACGGGGCTGGGGACAAAGAGCACCTTTGCTCATAGATTTGTTGCTATCTTGAGTTTTCTTTGGGGCCTAAACTGAGAACTACTGCCCAATGGGATACTGTAAGGCCTTCAGGAATGGGAACTCCATCGAAGAAGGAACATTACCAAAGCACATCCTTTGCATGAGACACAAATCCAAGCTCTTTCTTCTAGTTGCAAACATGCCACAGAGTGGAGGCAGGAGTTGATCAATGTCCAGTCAGTGTTTGTGTTACAGGGACTCTCATGGATATCTCAGTCCTTTGGCAAGAGAGCTGTAGCACCACAAGAAGAGCCAAGCTCCATCACAAACCTTTTTCTCTGAGCAACCA
The DNA here is from genome assembly GCA_013397195.1 of Hylia prasina. NCBI lineage: Eukaryota > Metazoa > Chordata > Aves > Passeriformes > Sylviidae > Hylia > Hylia prasina. The sequence goes on along the minus strand of VYXD01014883.1, from coordinate 426,889 downwards.
GGAGCACAGACAGTTCCTTTTGCTTCTGAGGAAACGTCTGTGAGGGTATGCAAGGAAGATATGCAGGAAGCTCAACACCAGATCCAACTTGTCTTTCTCATGTTAATCACTTGTCTGTCATAACACAACAGTTAAATCTCATTGTACAAGCAGGCACTTGGAAGACAAAGGCAGCCACCCATATGTGAGGCTTAAAATGACTGGCAAGTGCAGAAAATTGTCCTACCTGAGACAATTACGTGCCATTCTGTGAGTGAGCTTGTGGTTCCCCTTCTGAGAACCAGGCCTTCAGAAGCATTGTAGACATGCAGCATTTCTTTTGCAAAAACAAACATGTTTTGCTAAATACATTTGTGCTGTCTGTATCATCAATTCTTTGAGATTGAAATGCTGGAATACTCTTTGGCTTTACAGGACTAACATTTTTTGCATGGGGCTGTAGTAATACTGCTGTGTCATCTGACACACAGCTTCTTGCGAGAACAGTACGTTCCTCCCAGGTAGCTGCTGAAGATGAAACTTCAGAGGAGTTTTGCACCAGCACATGTAGGGGTATGGGGGGCTGTGCCTGCTTAGTTTTTCCAGTTATCACTTGCTTCCATAAAAAAGGAAGAAATGGTGAATATCATAACATTCCTAGATTATTGCAAGGCTGTCTGCCTCTGCTACTCTCTGCAAAGTTTTATTTGTCCCAGGTCTGCCGAGCTTTAGCTGGTGCCACATGGCAACAACACATGCACAGCTGCAGTGGCAAGAGAACTCTGTTTTATGGCTGCATCCACAGTGGCACTGACTGGTGTTAGATAGGTTATACCCATGTCCCACAGTGAAAGTTATACACTCACTTGTGGCTATTGCTGTGTGCTTGATGCTGCTCTACACAGCTATTGTACCCTGAGGATTTAAATTGTCAAGCAAAGAGCCTGCTCTCTATTTTCTTTGCTCTTGTTCTGTGTCTGCTTTACATACTGACGGAGGATTACCCTGGTTTTACCTGCTTGGCAGGCAGCTATTCCACTAAGTACTAACTGTATTGTTCTAAATCTCTCACATTTCTTGACTAAAATTCAATTTACTTTTTTTGTCACAAGAACCACATGTCTGATTGTCCTGGGCTCATTCTCCTTTTCTGGTTTTCCTCGTCTTTTCAAAATGAAAAGCTTGTAGAAAAGCTTTAACTGAGCTAATGGAAGGGGAGATTGTTGTTTTTAAGGCAGATGTGTGTCTAAGAGCATTCTGGCACTGTAGAAGGAAAAAAAATATAGTCAAAGCAAAGGCTTCAAAGAAAGTCAGTCTGCTGTCTTTATTCTGCATGCTGTAGAGCAGCCGGTGTTTTGCAATGGCATGGAGCACAATGACCACATATAATCTTTTCTTTCTCTGTACATCTGCTAAACACACAGCTCACACCCGACAGCTCTTTAGGTCCCTTTGCCTAAGTCACAGGATAGACCCTGGGTGCCCCAATTCTTGGTAAATGGGGATGGGAAGAAACATAAAGAGCAGTTGAGACTCCAGGATCATGTGCCATACAAAGGGAATGGTTTGTTGATGGGGAGGGATGACAAGGTGAAAATCTGGAGCCAGGTTCTCAGCCAGATTGAAGCAGCAGTGGGTGGGCTGTGAAGTCACAGGGGGACATGAAGAGAATGGGTGCCTGGCCAGGGCTCAGTGGCACTGAGGGGCTGGAGAGTGGCAGTCACCCAGCCTGCTCCTGTCCTCTGCAGCTGCCACTGCTGGCTTAGGGGTTTTGTGCTAAAGAACTCAGCTCAGCAGGAAGGGGAAAGGGTGGTGTGGAGGCAACTGCCAGGGTAAAGGGGAGATGAATATTTCATTTGCTACGGGGCCTGAAATAGCTCTTAGCAGCCCTGAGTGCGAGAGTCATGTTGCGCGGTGGGGGGAGAGGTGGGTGCCAATTTGTCAACAAAGCTGCTTCAGAGTTACACCAAAGATTTATGAGGGTCTGCATGGTCCTTCAAGCAACCAAATCCTGCTCAGGGTAGGTGAGCTTCATGCTCTGGAAGGATAACAGAGCTCAGCAGTGTTCACTCAGTCTGGCTTGGCCAGATAGCACTATTACCTGCATACTTCCAAGGCCTTGGAGCTCCAAGATGTCCTGGGCAGTCACTTCTCCCTGGATGTTTAGTTGCAGCTGGCCATTAAGTGCCTTTTAAAAAGTCACCCTGAGGGTTAAGAGACAGACCACAGTCTGGTAACAGACCCAGAGCAAAGCCAAGACAAGAATCTGACCTAAGGACTTTACAGACCTAGCACACTGGGCTCACACAGAGACAGCTGTGAGAGGCTACTGCCCACACTTCAATATACACTGGGGTTTTAATATAAAACATCATTTTTGATCAATCAGTTTTGATGTGTGTCCTAATGGAAGGAACAAGGCAGGATAGAAGTCCTAGATTTTGGCCCTGAACCCTTGTTATTTCCAAATCAGAAGGACAAAACTGAACAAACAAGCCAGCTCAGCGCTATCTGACCTCCTTATCAATCCTGACAGCCACCAGTGTCCCAGCCCAGTCTTCACAGGCACTCACTTGCTCTCCTGTCTCACCCACTGCACCCAGCTCCTCACTGTCCCAGGTGGAATAGTCTACTTGGAGTTTGGACAGCAGCACAAAAGTCTGGTTGTGCTCCTGCACAGGCTGGAACTGGCTCAGATTATTGGAACAGCTCTAACTCTAAAGTGCACGAGATGTGTTATCACCCAGGGATATAGACATAGTTCACTGAATGCATTTAATAAGCTTAGCTAAAACCAGATTGGTTTTAGGACATTTTAAACTGATTAAGCTAGGCCATGTGACAGCCTGGCTGTGGCTTCAGATGGAGATGAGACCTTAAATTATTATTTTGCCTCTTAACTCTAACAAGGAACCAGAATTTCCAGGCTTTGATTTTGATTCTAAAGCAATTATGACTGGAATAACTCTGGAATAAACCCAGAAATGCTTTAAAAACAACTTATTCTTCAAGCAAAATACTCCTACTGGAGTTCAAATTCAAGGTGGCATTCAGACTTGAAGCTGAATTTCCCAGTCACAGCTTAAGCTATGAGGAATTAATAGAGCTGAAGTCAGTCAGAGGAAAGGTTGGGTGCGGAGCATCCTTCCACCTCGGGAAAAGAGACACAGGCAGGGCCTCTTTTGGGAATATTTCAGGAATTAGAAGTAGACACAAAGAGTCTTAGGACATGATTCCAGAAGAGTTTTTAAACCCCCTGCTTCCTCCTGTAACACAACAGACTTCTGAAACACTGACACTCTTCTACTTAGCTCAGTGAGTGCAGTTTGGGCAAGAGATAGTAGCTATGTTCTTGGACATGTCCCAGCAGCGAGTGAAGGGTGTTCTTTGGAATACCTTGTTCCAACCTACACCTAAGATTTTCCCCTTCCCCACGCTGGATACCAACCTGGGAGAGTGTAACTTTCCCCCAAAAGCACCTTTCTCTTACACACCAGCCTGTGCTGAAGCTGGAGGTAAAAGCATGCTCATTCAGCAAACTAGAGCACTAGAGCATCCCACCCCCAGCAGAAACACCAAAACCATTATCTTTAAAGGAACAGCCAGCCCTCGGGCTGCAAAGAGGAGGGGGTGAGGGACCCATAACCCTGCACAACTCCCACTGCAAATTTGCTGGCCTCCTGTCTCATTCTAACACGGTGAGGTTGGGGGAGAGAAATACCACACATAAATTCGCACAATCAGTCATACAAGGGGGAGAAAAAAAAAATCCAGAGTCATCTCCAAGATTTACGAGCCCCCCAGAGCTACAGCACAGAAAAAAAACAAAGACACACACACATACACATACACACAAGGAGTGAAGGGAAACGTGATCCCACTTGCAGCTTTATTCCTTTATCATGCTCCCTGACAGCAGCCTGGGCTCAGGCTGTACAAAGAGGAAGCACACAGAAGGTGTGGCTGTGAACAGCACAGCAACAGCCCCGGACTAGTAATGTCCATGTTATAAAAGCTTGGCACTGTTCCTTCTGGGTGATCTTGAAGCACCAGAGAAATCCTTCAGTGCCCCTCTGACCTCAGTTAAACTGGAATAAACTGAGTCCTGACATGCCAGTCCATGGAGCCACTGCATAAACTCCCTGGCATAAGCTCGGACCAAAGTAGGGCCCATCATTGCTTACATCCCTGGGATGTGCCCATTTGGACAAATGCTATTTGCACTGGCCACTCATGTACAGTTCTTCCACAATTTTTAGAAAAGCTACGTTTTAACAAGAAGGAGATCTGTGGCTCCAGATCCTCAAGCATGTCCTCCTATGTTGGACAACACGGCACATGTAGAATTTAGATCCCTTTAAACTATCAGTTGGGGCATTAAAAAATGAATGCACTAAACAACACCATTTTTTACAAAACCCCCCTTGATTGTGAAATCTCACTCTCTCACAGAGACAGTAAATGTACATTGGTAAATGATACACTTAAAACAATCTAAATCAAATGAACATGACAAGAGCTTATCATCAATGATCAATCACACTGCTTGTTGCTGCATTCCACCCAGCTCCTTACAATATTATATCATCCACACAGGCTGTGCAGTGACAGGAACATTCCCCTCTTACATGTGTGTACAGCACATAATGCACACCTCCAGACCCAGTCCTGGGCTCTGACCACTGAGGAATGCTGGCTCTGATCAGCTGCTAGTAGGAGTTAAGAGAGGACCTCTTTGTGTAAATTAATAAATTCAATTAAGATTTCCATGGCCTGGTCATTGTCCCTGAAATCTCCTAAATAAAGTGTTCCCACCCTTTTGCACCCCTCTATTGCTGCTTTCTAACTAGGTTCAAAACCAAAGATTTAAAAATTCTAAAAATCAGTAAAGCTCAAAGTAAACTTAGAATCAGACCTCAGTAGCCTATTTTAACAGCTTCTTCTTATAAGTTTAGCTTTAACAACCTCCAGCAAAGGGGTGGTTGGGTACAGTTCACCAAATCAATAAAAGCAGAGGTATGGTGCAAAGAAGTAGCCCAAAAGCACTGTTTCATTTTCTCACCACTGGTCTTGACTCCAGCACAGAACCAGTGACTGGTTTACACTTATTTCCCCATTAGTTTACATAAGAAGTTTAATCTCAACCTGCCCTACCACATAGACTTAAAAGCCAGTGATTCCTTCCCTTTTCAGGCACATCCATATGACCATGGCCACAAAATATGTTTGAACAGGTCTCACACCTCAGGCCACTTTGAGGGATTATCTGGACATGTTCCAGTTCAGATGCTTTTTCTGAAGTCAAGTCTGTGATTTTTACTTTAGTAGTTCTGCTACAGCCTGAGATAAGTCATAGAGTCTGCAGACAACGATGCTCAAACCTTAGGAACCTGCAGAAGGAGAATGGGAGGCGCAGGTGAGAGAAGCACCTGGGCCCACAGGCCTGGGCCCATGTCCCTGGTATGCCACCAGCTGACAGCCACTCAGTGCCAAGTTTTTAAAGATAACACGACTTTTGAGCATGAGCTGTCTTTGTAAAAGTCACTGATGAATTTTGAACACTAAGACCCAATGCCTTTCCTAAAAGCCTTGGGTTCTAAAAGCCCTAGTGGGGCAGATGGGTGCAGACTGGCACCAGGAGCACCAGGTTACAAACAATCTGAGTGCATTTGGAAACAAGAGTTTGAGCAGAATTGGAACTGGTCCTTAATGACCAACGCTAAAGCCAGAAACTAAAATTATCCTTTTCCTATACTGCCTAATACATAAATTTATGTTCTTTCTTTATGATAAGAAAGCTATAGTGCATGAGGTGTTTGGGATTCACTGCTGCACGGCTGAGGGACAGGAAACTATGTCAGGCAGGGGCAGGGCCAAAGATGTGCAGATCAGCTTCCTTTGAGAAATGGATCCAAGTATGAGCGTGTGGGAGCTGTGCACCAGCCCGTGGGATGGTTTTGCTTGGTCTGTAACAGATACTGCCTCAAACAGGATTTCTTCAAGGGGACAAAGCAGGCTGGAAGAGGACTAACACAGTGCCTCAGTGGCTGTGGGATGATATATTTGTGCCTTACCAACACACCTGTTAAGAGCTCAAATGCACTTTGGAAAAAAAGCCCAAACCTCACTTCAACTAGATCTCATGCAATCCAAACCCTCCCCTCTCCCACCTCCCAGAGCTTTTGTGCTGCACTTTCAGTGCAATTACATGCTAAATATCTGTCTGTCAATATGCTGGATCCCCTCAATTTGTATGACATGCTTTAACGCAGGCCTAGCCAAGCCTAATGGAATGACAGCTATGCCCTCCAACCATAGACCTCGTGCTGCTGGGAGAGCTTGCCCGGCTCCATGAGCAGCAGGGGAGGGGGAGGACAGAGGAAAACCAAATGCCACCAATTAGCTGCCACACTTGGACCCCTGGCTCAAAGAGAAAAGATTGGCCACCTTCTCTGTTGTTGGCTCTGGATGAAAAACCAGCAAGGGAATGCCATGCTGTGTGTGCTGCCTGGCCCCAGACAGACACGCAGCCTCTGTCATGGGTGGTTTGCCAGCAGGTGTAAACGTGGAGAGCTTGTAGTGAACTTTACTGCACAATGCTGCTTTGCAGCAGCTGAGGGTTAGATTCTGTCTTTGCACTGATCCTATATCATGTGTGTTTTAGTCATGCACACCAGGAAAGAGTCAAACTGGAAAAAACCCAACTCTTTTTGAATGAAATCCTTAAACTCCCAGACTAATCTTCCATAATATTGATGAATCTCTCCAAGCTTGTTTTTGTCTTCATGTCCAAAACAGCTGGGAAGGTCCTTAGAAATGACCAAATCCATCACCCTCTGGTAGGAAACAAGAAAAAAGGGCCAGGGAGAACCGCTTAACAACCAGAGAGAATTCTATTTGTTCAAAACCTGGTACAAGGGGAGGGGGAAGATAAAATGTATCCCAACTGCACATTACCAGGAGGGGAACAAAAACCGACTAGAGAGACACGGCACTAAAAATAATGATTTTTCAGCCAGCAGCCAGACAGGCGTCTAATCCCATCTGAATAGAGACATCACTGGAATAGCACCCGTCAGGGTGATGCTGATTCCAGCTGGACAGGTCTCACACAGCCCAATAAACATACCTCAGTCCTGTGTTTCTGTTAAACCTTTTCTTTTCTTCTTTTTAACTGCACTCTTCCCTCAAACTTTATTGTCTCTACTGTAACCTAAGAGGGTTTTTAAAAGCTATAATGAAAAAAGTTATATGAAATCCACATATTATTAACCTGGCATTTCAAGGGACCATCCTGGCATTTGGTTGTAACTGTGTTTGTAGCTGGACTGTGGACCTGTTCCTTTATGTGATGTTTGACAACTCTATTGTGCAACATCTCTTTTTTACAGATAAAAACTGTTGCCATTTTCCTTTTCAGTATCAGAAGCGTTTAATAAACACCTCCACATAACAAATACCAATTCCTTCGCCTGGAATAACAGCTTTGGACAGAGATTCAGCTATTGTGAATTTCCCACTCAGTAGGGAAAGTTTGTTTGTTTTAAATCAGTGCAAGAATTTCCTAACATATTTATGGAAGAGAAAACAATAAATCAAATGAATACAAGGCAATTTTTGCCTCTGGTAGGAGCTGTCAACTTGAGCTCCCAGCCTTCCTCCTAGTTCTTGCAGGAGCCACTGAGCCTCCCTGAACCAAAGGCTATAGAAGGGTTGCATGCTGGATAATTCATGGATACAATACTTTAGCTGTGGTATTCCTGCTCTGCAATGGCTCTGCAAGCAGGACAAACACTGTGAGTGAGTTGGTGGTGCTAGAGCCCTGTAGCTGATGGCAGCAGTGAGCAACGTGCAGCTGGACTCACACTGGCACACTCCTCTGTGATGCCAGGCCTGGCCAGCCTGCAAGGGGAGCACCTTGTTTCACAACTCTCTTCATCCTGGCCAAATGTCCTGTCAAGTAGCTCATGTGTTTTATTGCACATTTCAGCAATGGCTGCAACATGAGTGTGCAAATCAGCATCCCAAACGAAGTATGGCAGGGCACCAGCTCAGTCCTCCTGCTCTCATAATCATTTTTATAGCCTCAAAACAGAGAGGTCCTGCTGGCTAATCACCACAGGGCACCAAGGATGCTCTGCTTTCTGATTTAGTGGCCTTTTTCTTGCCTTTTCTTTGTGTTTAACTATGTCTGTTAAGAAGTATAAGCAAGACCCCTCTGCTTTATGATAAGAATCACAGAAGACCATGCCAAGAAAACAGCAGCACCTGAGACTACCATTGCTGCACCTTTTGTCTTCTTCATTTACCCTCTAAAGCTGATTGCCAGATTCTGTTATTCCTCATTATTCATTATTCCTCTCCTATGGGGACCTTTTTGCAGTGTTAATTCTGAAACTACAAACCACCTGAAAGAATAAAGGTTATGGGGGAAGGTTTAATTCTCACATTCAATGCATTTTGACACTTGAGCAATCTTTCACCTACCTCAATGGGTAGGAAATAAAGTCAATCCAGACTAAATTCCTCCAAAATTTAAGCACTCAAAAAAAAAAACAAACCAAACCCAAACACCCCCCCAAAAAAACACACACAACCCCCCCCCCAAAAAAAACAAACAAAAAAACCCCAACAACAACAACAAACTTGAACACGGTTCAAAAGTACCCAGTAGACTGATTTTTATAGAGGACTAAATGAAATTCTATTTCAAGGTTTTCCCTGGAGCATTCCAAATCTGGACCCAGGGCACCAGTACTGAATTTCAGGCAGAGTTAATGAAATATGGAAAACACCTTTGCTCTTTATGAGTTCAAACACACCCTAGACAAAACGATTCAGAATGAATACCTGAAGTAATGTCAGCAGAGCCAGATGTTTGGCATTTGTAGAAGTTCGTACAAAACAGCTCAGTCTGTACTTTTGAAATGCTCAGAAGCAAAACATCTCAAAATATTCCCAAACATCAGAAGTTCTTCATATGCTTTGTGGAGAGATTTTTATTTTAAAGTCATCCTTTTAAAGTACATTTTTTTTCTAGGCCTGAATAATGATGCAAATCTGATGAGAATTAAGACAGTAAAGGAGCCTACAAAATCCTTTGGCTACACAGCAACAGAGAGGGGGTCTCCAGAGAAGGAAATTTCATCCGTCTGCTTCGCTGACAGGAGAAGGCTCAGCGTGATAAAAGAGATCCTGCCACTTGCTCTGAGAAACCCCAGCAAAACTCTGCCCTGATACATCTCCTCTGACACCTGCTCCAGCTGATCCTTCGTAATTTGACAAGGGCTGGAGGGCTGAGGGCTAAAGAGGAGGTGGGCCAGGTCCTGAGAACAAGCGTAACATTTCACGTGTCTCATCTGCCTCTTGGCTTTTGCAAGGCTGAAAATGAAAAAAATCAAATATGTGGGCACCCATTCGGTCATGTTGCCGAGGCTATGCAACCTATTCTCTGATGTTTATCTCCTACTTGAAGTTAATGTCGCAGTACAGTATTGCTAGACACTGTTTTATTTTGCCCTTTTAACCCTTTATCTTACAAATCAATCCTTTCAGCTCCCTATTCCTTATTCTCCTTGAACTTGTATCTGTGCAGGAGAGCACTGCATTGTTTATCCCTCTCTAGTCCCTTGGGGACTTCACTGAAATCCTCACCATGAGAACATGAAAATATTAACTGCCCCTGGCTCTAGTGCACAGCCAAAAAGCCTTGGAGGTTGCAAGAGACCTGAGGCAACGTTCCAGATGTGTAACACATCTTTCTCAATTTACATGAAACATATTCACTTGCAAATACTGACAGCACACAAACTTCTGATCATCTACGTGTCACACATCACAGAACACATACACTTGCCATAGCACGACAACATCAGCTAACATAGCTTTTAGAAAGTCTTAGAGAAGAGCTTTCTCTCACAAGGCTGGCTTTAGTAGCTAAGTCTCCACAGCTTTTCCACGAACATTATTGTTTGAGGCTATGATTTATCTCAGTTACTGACTGGGAGAAGAACAATGTAATGGTCTGAACCTCACAGAATTTCTCAATTCCATGTACTGGCACTGCTTTTCTTTCTGGAGTGAAAGAGTGTTTAGTCTGTTTAGCCTTTGCAGTTCATGAAAAAATAAATAAACAGGCATTGGCTGTGTTATTCTTTCCTCCCCTTATAAATACATCATCCTGATATGTGTTACCTGCTGCAAAACCTAACCCATTTGCTCTTTCCTTTACAGATAAGATGAAGCATTTTTTCCCAGGGATGAATAACTGAGTCAGACCACATTACCTGCAGTCAGGTTGCAGGTGCCCACCAGCTGCTCATCTCCAGCCCTCTCCCCCTGCTGCTCTGGTTTGCCTTTCTGTGAACTGCTCCCAGGGACTGCACAGAAACCAGGGAGGGGGAGGCTGACTGCACTGTTTCCACTCATAGAAAGCATAAGCCTTCCACAGCAGTGGCTCCTTTGTGTCTCTCTTCCTGAAGGAGGAGTCTATGTTTGGCCTCTAGAACTGAGCATGGGCACACCTTTATTCCCCAGAAATGGTGTGAAATTTCCCCATGCTATAATTCAATCCTCATACAGTGGTGCTATCACAGTAACAAAATATACTGCTGTCCTTTCATTTCCTGTCAGTCCATCTATGTTTACAGTCCATTCGGTAACCACTGAACTTGAGTCTCCTCTGGTAAAAAACCAGTAAGAACAAAAATTAGGAAGGATTACACAGCAACAAACTAGTTTCAAAACCCACTCTGATGGCATTTCTTAAAATCTGTGCCAGATGGAAGACTTTCAACTAAGAGTAAAACTTTGAAAAGTCTCATGTCTTCTGGCTGAACTATGAGCAACTAAGTTCCATTGCACCGAGACGAAAGGCAGTAAGAGGCAGTTCATAAATTACATTCAGCTACTGCCATCATGAGTTACCAATTTGTAATTTTGTAGAGATTACACCAAAGCCATGGGCAACATCAACCTGTCCTTTCAAACTCTCATTGAGTTAAGACAGGACAGCCTCACTCCTCGTGGCACAGGTAAAGCCATAGTGCATGTTCCCTCTTAACGAAGCACAGTTGAGAGCAACACTAGCCACACTGTGAAACCCAGAGCTCCCCTGTGCACAGAGCAGTGTGAGGTTTATGAGCTCACATCGTAAGACACATCAATTCACATGATTGCAAAGTGCTCTTTCACCTATTTTGCAAAGTAAGTCAAAAAAGCAGAAGTTTTCAACAGTTTAGTTAAGTTTGATCCAATCCCCAAATTTTTTTTTAGTTGTTGGTGACTTGCCAAATGAGCAAACATGGAACAGCTCCACACACACGGAGCAGTTCACTGGAATTCAGAAAAGAGCTTGGAGAAACTGAAAAACCCAAAGGTGTACGAGGCACAGCCCATCCATTCCTCCCTCTTTAGGTGGCATAGAGCATTCCCATATTGAATTTTCTTCATGAAGGAAAGGAGAGAAGGGAGAGAGCTGGTGTTAGGTGAAGATTTCAGGGTCTGGCTCATCAAATTCCAGGAGAATGACCACCCTCGTAACCCAAAACAGCTGCTGTGTTTATAGTAAACATAAATGATAACTGGGTGGCCTTTGAAGCCACCATGTCCAGTCCTGGTAATTATGGACAAGTGGATACAGCAGTGATGATCCACAGCATTTGTTTAACATTCAGACATAATTAAGGCCATTATCAAATTTCTGCCCCTTCAGCAAAAAGGGGGAATGGGGTCAATCATCTGATAGCACAGGCAGAAAAGCAAGGGAAGAGTTTCTTCCCAGAGTAACTCACACTGGATAAAATTCCTGAGTACCACCTGGTGCAGCGGAGGCCTTTGCTCGGACACAGGCAGGTGATGATGGAAGGCCCCTTGGGCACACCAGCCAAATGGATTCAACACCAGGGCCTCCCACAGAGTTGTCCCAGCCCCTGTCCCTTGGGTCCAGGAGACAGGGTAGCTCAAACACCAAATGCATGTCTTGGAATGTCACTTCTTGAGTGAGGGGAGGGGGCAGAGGCAGCATTACTAATTGCAAGGAGGTAGTGCTTGTGTGCACTGGGAAGCACAACCCCCCCAGTGCCACCCCTATCCTGACTCACCCTGACTGCTTTGTGAAGGATGCTCTCCTTTCCCAAACACTCCAGCTTTATGGCAGAGGGAAATACCTAGTTTGCAAAGGGTTATTCAAACACCAGAGCTGATGTAAAGGTAACTACACAAGGCCTTTATGGTGGGAAATTGAAATGACCCATAGTGAGAATTATCAAACAAAATCTAACCAAGTATGACAGTGAGAAAGGCTGGAGGAATGGGGAATGAATTCTACCTTTTCTAAGCTGGAGACCTAGTGCTAGGATCCATGTAGCATGTTTATTCCCTAAATAAATTTTTCCACAAGCTGGCAGGAGCTGCAAATGCCCAAACTGTCAAAACCACACTTTAACCACACTTCAGTGAGATCAAAAGCACCACGCACAGATACCTGGGCATCCCAAAAGCCTTTTTTATTGTGACCTCACAGCATTAGCATTCTTTCCCTCCTCAGAGGGAGAAGGTCACAGATTAGGAAGTGGACTGAGACGTCAAAATGTGGCTTGGAGGACTTGGAGTAACACTCCACAGAGCTGCCCTGCACAAACACAGCTTGCTGTTGAGCAGTTCAGGTGTGGATCATCATCTATCTCCTCACTTGCAGGAGTCCCTGGCACAGACTCATACTGCTCTTGCTCCATCTGAGGGGATGTGGCTCCAGCAGGCCAGAGGGGCTGGAGGGATGGGGCAGCTGTTCCCTGGGGAGCTGCTCCCTAAGGTCAGGGCTGGGGCACACTGCCGGAGCAGCACTGGGAATGTTCAGAGCTCTCTGCTCAGAGGATAAACAGAGGGCTGAAATCTCTGGGGTTGTTAATCTGTCACCTTTCCCCAGCAGTGAATTAATTTTTTTAATGTGTTTTTAAAAGGAAAGTAAATAAAAAGAAAAAAATAGAAGAGATGATAAATGGGGCCCTTTCTATTCCCTTCATCACTGGGCAATACCACCCAGATATCTGTCAGGGACAAAATATTAAAAGATTTCCCTGCCCTGCCATCCCCAAGAACCATCTGGATTCACAGAAGCTCTAATAATCAGTGTGTCCCAGATTTACTCTCCTCTCCCTGCTGCTACAGAAGCTGCAATGAAATGGCCCTGCTTTTTCTGATTCATGAAACTCTGGACTGCATGAACAGTGCTGCTCAAATACAAACCTGATTTAACACCATGCTAAGCTAGTCCAAAAAGATCCTGAGTTTCCATTGTGCTGCCTGGATTTCCCTACTAAGAAGCTGAAAGAACACATCACATAACGTGAATCTATTCTGTGTGAAGCTTGCAGCTATTAAAACAGCAGTTTCCCAGAGCAAGTCTGTCTTTTCTGCAGAAGGGAGTGTGTGAGGCTGCCGGCCACACTGGGCACTGAATCAGCCTGAGCCCATGGGACTCAGCCCAGCTCTGACCTGCTGTATGACCTTGACCCTGTTACTCCCCTTCTTTGTGCCTCTGCTCCCTTTGCAGTACTTTATCTGGCCTCCCTGTTTACTGTGTCAGCTCTCTGTGCTGGGTTTGTCTGCTCAAGCCTTGTACAGATCACACAGGCAGGGGCCAATACTGTAATATTAACACTTGATAGCCAGGTTTGGTACAATTCTTCACCATGGAGCAAGGGACTTCTTTCCACAGCTGTGAAACATGGTAAGAGCTAGTACAGACTCTGCCATCACCCATAAACGCAGACTGAATGCCACACAAATCCTGACAATTGTTATCTATCTCTAAGAACTGCTGCTTCCACCTCAGGGAAGGCCTTCTCCTGAAACCCAGTGCCTCTGCAGCCAGATGCTGTTGGCCTTTTAGATGAGAGGTGCTTGAGGAAGCATATTGCCACAGGGAAAACTTAAGAGAATTTCATTCCATTCATCTTTTTTGAAAATCTAACTGAAGAAAAGCACGCATTTGGCAGCATGTAACAGGAAAGGAGTATGTTCCAGAGACTACTGGAGTGCGCACAGTCCTGGTGACACCAGTGGTCTTTGGAACACAGGTCATCTCAGCTGGATTGTCTGCTTTCTTCTTAACACAGCTGCCACTAACGAGGTTGGAGCAAAAGATAAACACCACTTCAGCCCCTGCAAAGAACACCTTCATGTGTGCACCACCTCTCCAACTGTCAGAGCCAAATGTTTACTTGAGGCTCGAACCAATTACTGCTGAAGACACACCAACAAGAGCTGGTTCAGTGGGAGACATGCAAATGCATGCTGAGGTTCCCGTGAGGGTGTGAAAGCTGCAGATCATGTGCTGCTCCTATGAACACACCTGTAATTGCTTCTAGCTCAATATTTACCTTCCTGAAGAAGGTGACCAACCACCCAACAGCACCTGGTTACTGTACAAAGCCCCAGTGGAGCTGCTTCCTCTGTTTTGTGCGAAGGAGGAAGCTGGGGCAGCTAATAATTTCTTCTCTGTAGCTGTACCACACAAGTAATCAAACAACTGTTGAAAGTTGGGAAGGGAGGTGTCGGGGCAGGGGGGTGGGGAAGGACCATGTGTTAACCTAACTGATAAGCTTTGCCCAGCCCCAGCTCAGCCTGTCTTGAAGGTGGGGTGACGGGCATGTGGGTTTGTTCTTAGCAGTTCACCTGCTGCTGGCTTTCAACACTCTTTATTCCGTTGTTTTGTTTACCTTACAGGCCTATTGTCATCACCTCCGTGCTGCCAGGGCAGGCCTCAGGTGCAGGCGGTCCGGGAACGCGCGAGGTGCAGCCACCGCAGGACAGAAGGGCCACACCGGGAGGGGCTCCCGGCTCCCGCTGCTTGTGAAAATTGCTTCCTTTGCTGATGGTGATAACATCAGGCAAACAAACGCTGTGCGGACTATTGAGCTTGTCTTTCTCCTCCAGACTTGAATTGCGTGGAGCATTCAAAGCAGTATAAATAGACCTAATGTCCAGTAATGAAGCTGGAGCAGACACAAGCAGGTCTGAGTACCACTCGATGACAGGTCCTGTTGTGGGATTATTGGATGAATGGAGGTGCTAAGCATGGATATTGTTTTCAAGTAAGATTCAAAAAGACTGCTTCCCATCTTTTGAGCTCCCATTTGCAGATGTAAAAATCCTGCCCAATAAAGCCCAATATATTTGCATGGGATTTTTGGCCCACTGTCGCAGTTACACACAACACAGGCTCCAAGCCCAGGGAAAAGCATCCTGCCTAACTCAATCTGTAAATATTCTGCAGATTGGGTGTGGGTGTGTGTGTAATTGGGAAAAACCAGTGGATATGCCAGATTGTTACAAAAGTACCCAAGGGGGTAAAAAATCCCTATTCAAGGGTCTGTCTCCAACTCACTTATGTGTCCTTAAGAAAGCTTTCACTAAAATACAGAGTGCCACCTTTCAGTGTTAATGAATCACCTGCTTCCTTTGAATTTACTCCCCGTGTACTGGCAGAGCACGGCCACAGCCCCCTGTTATTTATTCTGCTAGACAAATAAGCCACATTTTGTATATAAAATCCCCAAACAGTACATTTTCCTGATCGATTTAGGAGGTTCTCTGTACCTCCTCCAGTATCAATCTACCTCTTCTGATTACAGGTCAACCAACACTGAACACAGCATTAAAGATGGGATTTCCCAGATCTCCTAGATGGTGTTGACACAAAAACAGTGCACCACCAAGCACAGGCATTCAGCACTGCAGTCATAACCAGTATCTTTAATGGTACCTCCATCACCATTTGAGCTCTTCTCCCCCATCCCAGGCACTTTCCCTATTCTGCTCACGCAGCGCAAGGGTGGCTGGGTCTCAGGCCTCCTGCTCAGAATCCTGGAGCAGCCTAGTCCACAGCTGCTCAGCCACTCAGGGATAGTGGTGTGCAGCTGCTGAGCCTCAGAGCCAGCCTCTGAGAGTCCTGACATGGATTTTAACGGGATTTACTGCACTGAAATGCAGAAAATCTTGTTGCCTTTAGGATTAGCCCCTTCATTTGCACATACAGTAGTGCATGCTGTCTGGGTCCACTTCCCTCCACATGGTGCTCAGTCCTTCAGTTACCACCGAAAGAACTTCTGCTTGCAGGACACTCACAATTTAATTCTTCAGTCATTGCAGCTGGGTAGCTTCCAAGTGTTACTGGAGCGAGGGCCATCAGGAATTTTATCACAGTCAACCTAACTTAGGTTAATTTGTACTGATTATTAATGATCCCAGGTCATCAAATACAGATTAATGTTACTGCAGTACAGGAATTTTACAGTGCGCCTGGAACTAAAATATAGTTATTTCATTAGAAATAACTAATGTTTCCATTTCAAATGGTAAATAACAAGGCTGGAGCAAGGTGGCCTGAGGAAAGGCTGCCAGGGCAGAAGCAGTGCAGCCCTCAGCATCCAGGGCCCCCAGAGCCTGCTCAGGGAGCACAGCTGCACTGCAGGGTAGCATCCCACAAGAATAACAGATAAACACACTCACTTCACAAGCCACTGGGCACTATATTTCTTCTAATGAGAACCATCCATTATTCTTCCATCCTCCTCTTTGCGTCACATTAGTGAGAGGTTTTACAAAGCAAGACAGGGGACAGTTTTATTTACTCCCAGCTGCACTGCACGGCACCCAGGTCCATTGGTATTGGTTACACATGACCTCGGGTCTTCCATTATGGGCTAATGTCTGCAGCCCTCTGACCTCCGGAAGTGCTTGAGGAAGAGCTGCAGTAAATCACAGCAGCACTTAGCCATGGAGGAAGAAAGTCCCTCCTTATCAATCTGCCAGCGGGAGAGGAAGGACTCTGGCTGGGCTGCTGGAGGGTGATGTGCTCTCAGCTGCCAGGAAAACTCCACAGCCAGAAGCAGCCCTTGCATTGCACGCTGCCACCATGGACTGTAAGAGTGAAGGCAGAGCGGGGTGAGCCTGGCTGTGTTCCCCTCTCAGCCTGGGCTGGCAATCCCAGCCACTCACTTCACGGGGCAGGTCCTGTCTATGAAGGCCTCTGCTCGGCATGGACAGACTCTTCTACTGTTTTCCCTTGAAGGATGCCTGGTCTCACACACTGACTCCATGGCAAAGCGAGGGCCAACCCAACCCTACCCTAACCCTAACCCTGCCCTAAGGTCTATAATCAATCCTTACTACTCAGCTTCTTACCAGAGGACATGAGCAGTCTGTGCAGTCTCAGCAAATTTGTCATCATGGAGTTAACCCAAGGATGCTATTAAACACCCTCTGTGGCAGAGCATGAGAAATTACAGGGGGAAGCAATAATTTAACCACAAAACACCACACTTGCAAATTATCATCAGTACAAGCAGCTCTTCCCATGAGGATGGAAACATGCAAATTTGCCACATCCTCTGTGCCCACAGGTGAAGCCCCAGAAGGACATAGAGCAGGGAGAGCATTAGGGAACAATGCTTCTATCTCTGCTGGTCCTGCAATCAGCAGGGGATTTCAAAACTAGTAACAAGTAGCTCTCAAGGAGGCCCAAAGAACACTGGGATGGAACCCAGTACTTCTCTATTCTGGATGGGCCCTGATGAGAAGAGGATGAAGATCTGCCAATGAAATGCATAACTTATCCATTACAATCAGGGTAAGAGGACCTTGGAGAACAAAAAAGATGGCAATATCACTTTCCTTCCCCATTTATCTCCTAAGCAGTTCTAGTCTCCATTTCTTTCTCAGAGTGCCTTGCTCAGTCAGATCACAGGAGCTCCCTATCTCAAAGACAATCCTACACCTCATACAGATGAAAAGCAGCTGATCAGCTTGGTCAGGTCTGGAGAAGACTTGAAGATCCAACATCCCATCTCCATCCTTCACCCCTAGTGCAAGAATATTATCCAACATAAAAAGCAAGAGAAGAAAAGGGAACAAAAGGATTTTTAATGTAATCAAATCTGTCATGTGCCTAAAAAGTATTCTCCTATGTCATATACATGCATACACAGATTGATTTGTATTTGTTTTTTCCTTCTTGACTGTCTCCAGAACAAACACTGCAATTTTACTCTCCCATAACTGTTTCTTGGCTCCTTCTACACATTCCAGTACAGCAGCATCACAGATTCTCTATAGGAAGGACTTGCTCCCTCAGCTGATGTAGCTCACTGCCAGACCAGCATTATGCTCTTTGTATGAGGACTGGTTCTCTGGGGAAAGGCAGGGTGTAACATCCAGCAAAAGGAGAAGCTCCACCCTTCAGGATATAGGAAATGCTACCAGAAAGAACACTTTTTTTCTGGCAGAGCTCAAGATCCATACAAGATTCACCAAGGGTGGGGAATCACCTCCTAATGACAACTCATTAGGTCACCTGGAGGGTTTTTTTATGGTTTATGTGCTTTGGAGTTTTAGTATTTCATTGAAAAAGTAAGTTTATAGTGGGAAGGTTTTGCTCAGCTACAGCTAGAGACAGGCCCAGACCAAAACCTCCTAATTACAGAATTCCAGACCTTGGAAAGGCCCACACATGTATTCACATTTCAGACCAAATTTTCCACTACATAAGGACGAGTAATTGGGGGTTTTTAACATGTAAATATTAAAACCAACCAGCCACACAAACACAGAGACTGCAGAAGGAACAGCATGTTTCTATACAAACAATGCAGAAAAGATTTTTTAAAGAATCAGCAGCACCCATTGGGATCCTGGGAACCTGGATTCCTGAAGACAGCAAATGTGACACCCCTTTTCTCCTCACTTCTGTAACTATTTGCTTGCTGTTTACTTGGTGTTTCAGAAGTACTAAGCCACAAGATCCCATCCTGTCAAATCTGTCACATTTCATGTGACAACTGTCCCTCTTCCACATGATGATAACAACTTTGAAATTCACTTGGCATTTCAGCTCCCTTCCCGCTTCTCTCAACAGCTACACAAATGATGTCAACACATACAGAACAATAGCAAATCATGAGCTGGTAAGCACAAAGTGCACAGGAGCCTGTTTCCACAGGGGGATCCCCAACAAGAGACTTGTCTGCATTAAAAAATGTATAGAATGACTATTTCACATGGAAATAAGGGAGCCAAAATTTATTGCTGTGTTCATGCTGAAGGTCCTAGGTGTTGTTAAGCACTGATGCAGATGGATCTTGCAAAACAGAAAGCTAAGCTAGACAGACCCAAGCTGTCCCAAAGAGAAAACTAAACTGTCCCATCACAATGTCTCAGTTGTCACAGTCACCAGGGCTGTTGCCTTCTGCTGTGCCTGAAGGAAGAAGCAGGACCACAACCCAGCTCCCCACACCAAACACACATTATGTGACATTTACACTACAAGCCAGAGTTTCTCAAAGACCAAATTAATGCATAATGATAGCTTATCACGGTCCTATACTTTCCCTACAAATCTATCCCAGGATAAAACACAGCATATGGTTTTCTTCAGAGGTTTCTTGTTTTGTAGTTACTTCATCTTTTTCAGTGCAAAAGTTGGTTCAAATATTTCTCTAGCCAAAAAAGAAAAACCCACCAAAAAAACCCAAAACAAAAACACCACAAAAAACCCCACCCCACCAAAACAAACAAACAAAACCAACAACAAAACAACAGCAAAACATGGCACAAATAGAAACCCAATGTTATTTTTTGTGGTGCAGACATTTAAGGCCAGTTTCATATTATGGCAGTTTAAAATCATGTGACTGTTGCCTAAGACACTGAAATAAAATAAAAATTGTGACAAGTCTGTAGACAAAGTATCACAAAGGCAATTAACTGCTGACACACTTACCTTTGGCCGTGGAGATACCCTTGCCTTTCACTGCTTCAGCCTGTTCCCAAAGTGCTTTTATAGAGCATTGTTTTAAAATCAGGATCATTCAATGACCAGATTTATAGCACAAGTGGAAAAACCATGTCAAGGATTCCTCGGTCCTGCTCCATAAGCACTACTTAAAGCCTGTCTCCCCTTTATTTTTTAACTTTTCTTTTTTTAACAAGCAGTTTTCTGCCATGATCACACCTATCTATCAGCCATTAACAGTGAATGGTGGACAGTTAACAGTGGTACTTCAAATACCAGGGCCACATCAGCTCGTGCTTCAATTTTACAAGCCTCTAAAATAGGAATGAATGCAACTCAAGTGTGCAAGGAAGCTTTAATATAAATATGAATAAACTGAATTTGAGAGCTTTGAAAATTTGATAGTGCCAGTGAAATCCTGCTACTATGAAGACAACCAGACTTTGCTCCCTTTTACATACTAAATCATTTTGAAACCTGTTTGCTGACTGTTTTTATAGTTACTGTAAAGTGAGAGAACTTCCAAATTCACACTGCCCCAAGTATTTTTTACCACAGAGAATCTTACTGCAATTAGTCTGGTTCGTAATGGAAAACAGATGAAAGGAGAAATTAAATCAAAATCTTGCCTCATATCTAAGGTGTTTTCATGCCATGCATCCCAAGACATTTTCCCAAAACCAACAACATTAAATTAAAAGCTCAAATATTTCTACCAGACCCAACAAATGCAGATTAAGCTGAAATTTAAATGGAAAGTGAAAAGATTTTTCCTTCTCCTCACCTGCCAAGTCTTCACAGTTCAGGGCTCTGTGTTTCTCTTTCAACACTTAGCAGCAGAAACACCTAGAGTTGAGTGGAGAGATTTCCTCCTCACACTGGCATTATTCATTATTTCTGAAGTGTCGACAAATGTCTTCAACACTACACAACACACACAAACAGGGAGTCCCTGTTCCAGTGAATTTACAGTCTGAGGCTGTTATCTTTGCTCTGTTTTGGTATATCATCACAAATTTCAACATGGTACCAAATGAGCCCCATCCACCTTCCACCAGCAGTTTACCACTGCTTTTAATAGGAGTTGAAACTGCCCCAGTCAGACTTAGTTATAGAATTAGCTATTGCAGGAGAGAGCAATGGCATGTCTGCAAACAGCAAAAAACCTGATTCTCAACAGTTTTGTTTGAAGTTAAGTGTATATTTGAATGTTTTCACACATAATACATTTTGAGAACTTAAAGAGCTCCCTTTTCACTGTGTCTTTCAACCTCAGCAGTGCTACAGATCAAGCAGCAGCAGGCAATTTCTGAACCAAGGCAGGCTGGCAGCTACAGTAACAGCTCCAGCTGGTGGAAGTTGGTGAAAGTTTTGGTTTATTTTGTGCTAAGCTTTCTGCCAGGACATTTCACACACTGGAAGTGTGTATTTTCTCTGACATTTCTGAGAGCCTCCAAGTGTTCCTGCAAATAGCCCCACAGATTTATTTCAAATTCAAATTGTGGCAATTTCTGCCTATCCAAACCTCTGCACTGAGTTGTTATCCATGCCTTTTCCCCAGCTGTACCCTGTGGAAGAGAATGCAGTCACACAGCCCTGTGCACTAACATACACAAAAGGCACCTATTTACTCCCAGAAGGCTGTACAAGGTTAGCACCAACTGGAGATGTTGCTCTTCTGGCTTGTGCTCTAGCTGGGGCATGGATCCTTGTTAACCTTCTTATGTAAACCAGACTGGATTTTAAATGTTGTCATAATTAATTATTGCAGTTCAAGCAGCATTTCAAACCACAAGTGAAACACATTCCAGCTAAAGGCAGAAGGGACATTATTGGGAAAAGACTGGGAAAAAAAGCATCTGAAACCCACACTCACCACATGTCCTAGTTACTACTGATTCACACCATGCCAAAGCTCAGCACCAGCACAGCCAAATGCCAAATGCCACAGCTCACAACAGCCTGACCCAACACTCCATAAACCACACTGAATTCACACAAAGACAATGTGAAATGACTGAGAAAACTTCACAGTTCACAGAGCATCTTCAGAGTCCCCAGCCAAAGCCCTCTCCAGCCTACCTGGTGCCATCTTCTGGTAGAGAGGGATCCAGAAAGGTTTTCTTGCTTCCAGCATTTTGCTGAGCTCTTCTCCCTTCCAAACAGGACATGGCCAGTAACTGCTGCAAACATCCAGGCAAGATGCCCAGTGTTCCTCTCCTTCTGTCCTCCAGCACACAAGTGCTTCTTGCAGTTATCCCTGCTTACAACCAGTATTTTACTGATTTGCTCAGAGATGTCCTCCTCCCTCCAAGATGAGAAGCCCAAGGGGTTTCCATCCTTTTCTTCAACTGCTTTGCTCCGTCACTCAGCTACTGTGAAAAGCAAAAATAAGATCATGAGACTTGTGTGCAATGAAACAACTTGTTTGCCATAAGACGTGAAATTACACCACAAAACTTTGCTCTGACAATTCTTATGTTCAGCTCAAACAAATTGCTCTCTGATCCTTTTTAATGGCATTTTTTTTTCATCTATTTCACTGACATTTCGAAAAGCTCCAAAACAAACGCAGGCATAAATAGCTTTCATCAGAAAGCATTCAGTTTACTGATCTAGAAACACTGCTTGGGGATTTAATAAGGTAACTGCTTATCTATAGTGCATCAAAATATTGAATTTCCTGAGCAAAGCTTTTTAGTACTTATTAAAGTTTTCGTTTGTACGTAACCTTCCATCTTTTGAAGAGCTTTCTCAGTTTTTTTCCCTGATAGAGCATCACCCCATTGATTACACACCTGACAAAGAGCTGAAAGGACCAGACACACTGCTCAGCTGTGTTCAGTGTATAATTCTAGGTCATCCCTTTCCATCCTAAACTGATCTGTTTATTGTGGAAGCACTCTGGGATACAAGCCTAGTATCAGATTGGTCATTTGGATAAGAAAGGGTTTTTTCTCCACATCTGTCCAATGGAAGTTGAGTGTTTCAAGATGCATTAGGTTTAGATTACTGTGAAAATGGGATCCACTGTAAAGGTCACATGCTAGGTTAGTTTCTGAATGGCTATAAAATTTTGGATACCCAGGCTGAAAGCACAAGTCCAAATTTTACATAGAAGCTGCCTTCAGCTTGAAGGAAATAAGAACTCCCAGGGAATGAAAGACTAGCTGATTTCCTTTATAAACCCTGAAAAGTCTTTGGGGAGAAGAGACTTGGTCTACACTTTCAACATCTAGAAAATAACCTCCCCTTGCTCCCTGTGTCCTACCTTCCACTTGCCCATTTCCCATAAAGGTCATTTCCAAACACAATTGATTTGAAAACTCAGATTATTCTGTTAAAATTGCTGACTGTGTACTTGGCACCCTGAGCTAGATTGGGCCAATCCCCTCAGGTCCTTTTTTCCAGCTAATTTATAGCAATTTTTGTTGAAACAAGGAGTTATGGTCTGTAAAAGGCTTGCTGTCAGCCTCTCATAAAACTCCAGCACCCTGTCAGAGAAGGGACAGAGCCTGGGAAGAAAGTTTCAGCAGTGATCAGCTGGTTTCCAGATGGGTGGCCTTCTACACGCTGTCCAACCCCTTGGGTCCAATAAACCAGCCCTGATTTTGCACTTTAAAAACCCAAAGATACAAACCCTCCTCTGCTCTCCAATAGGGTTTAATAAACACACTCCCAGTCTCTGTGTCAAATTTATCAGGAAGAAATTCATTCTGCTGTCTCTCTCTTTGCATGCATATGTTCAGCCCCTTTTGCTCCAGTTTCTCACTTTTACATGGGGTGGAGAGACTTGCATCATGATTTACACCCTTCTGGGTTGTTTTCCCATCAGAAAGAAAGAAAGGGCTAAACAAGTCAGAAAGCTGATGGATGGTCCTCCAAGGTATAAAACCACCCACATGAGGCAATGTTTGTTCTCAGTCTGACATAAATTCTCGTCTTGTTCTGTCCTCTCCACCTTAGCAAACCAGAAGAGCACGTGATTCAAGAGGTACAAGGCTGATCAGCAGTGCCAGTAGTGAGAAAATGGCCCAGTTCTGAGCAGGAGAGCATCCTGCTCCTGGAACAGCACTGTCACTGTACCAGTGCTGCTGCTTGGGGGCCTGGGTCTGCCTCAGCACACAAACCACACAACCTGCACCTACAGATCTTCAGTTCTCTTCCAAGTACAGAAATCTGTACCAGCTTCTAGACAGTAACTATTTATTTATTATTTATTCAGCTACTGTCTGTCTGTTTGCATTAATTGTCTCATGCATAATTTTCCCTGTATTTAGCCCAAATTCCCCTTTTACTTTCAGCTCATTACTCTTACTGGCATCACTAACTTCAGCAGTGCAAAGATTTCACACTTGGCATTAACCTGAAGGGAGCCAGAAATGGCTGTAGTCACTCTTTTGCCAGGTTGGTGTCTCAGAGCCAATATTCAGGCTTTGGACTTTCCTCATAAAGCTGCAACTTCAAAGACCATTTTATTCTTCTCTAAACTCAGTTTAGAAACACTAGTACTTTCACACAGGAACCATTAGGACTGTTCTCTCAACTGTCCTATCAAGATGATGACCCTGATTATAACATGCTCAAAGACTTCCACAAAGTGCAAAAATAGAAAACATAATTGTAGGGGGAGACTGATTGTCTTCACAAAGAGTGAGTAAATGTCATATTTAATCAAGACGTCGAACTAAATTTTTAGGCATCATAAATGTCTGCTCACTAAAACACATAATTATGGATGATCCTGGAATTTGAGTATCTAGGCTTTGTACTGAGGAAATTAGTAGAAACTATGCTAAGGAACAGACTTAATTGTAAATATGTGATAATGACAGCACCGATCCCTTAAAGGGGTCTGAAGGATTCACTGTGTATATGGGTAAGAATGAGCCAGCTGATACTGTGTAAATACATTCTTTTTTAAAAACCCCTATCTTTTATGAAGGTCCCTTACAAAAGTTTCATAATGGTGTGAGAAGGAGACAATTGATAACTCCCATCATTTCTCTGATGTATCTGTTAGAGAAAAATCCAGATTTGCTTGCCATGACTTGCAACCCCCTGAAGGCTATGACCAGCTTCCCATGGACTTTGCCATGGCCAGGATTTCACTCTCAGGCATGACTAAACCTTAAAGAAAAATATGCCCCACAAACAATTACAGCATTTTTCATCAACACACACAAATCTCATCAACCTCAGCAGCACAGACAATTTTTTTTAGAACAATCAGTTTTAAGTGGGAGCCTACAGAAATCTCATGGTGTAGGATCAGGGTTATTATTACTTTTTTAGAGGTATAAAGTTCCCTCATTAGGTGCACTGAAAACCAGAGCTCCTTCACAAAGAAAGAATGCTTCACATCCACTATTAATAAGCTTTCACTGCTCAGGACAACCACAAAAAGTTAATATCAATCTTTCCTGTGAAGCTCTGCCCATCTGCAGCATTTGGCACAGATTTTAAAGTACAGTAGACTCGAGTTTTCCAGGGAGCAGCCATCATTCCTGTGCTCCCTCTAGAGTGACTACTGGAAGCCAAAAGCATTTAAGCAAAGCTAGATAAAATCAGCAGCGCCCAATGTGGGTTCTTTCTGGTTTCCTGCAAGTAAACAGACATGTTTACAAGGGGCTGTACATTCACATCAATCATAAGGTGACTTTGTTTACAGTAGAGGAATTTCCTGCAGGCTTTTGCTGTCCTGGTTTCTTTCTCCTTGTATTTACTTTTGTTCAATTGCAATTTTAAAAAGCCATAGGTACTCCAGCTCAATTCAAAACGTGACACACTGAAATCTGAAGCAGGCTATAATTCATGCCCAGATTTAGTTGTTCTTTTTCTTGTTTGTTTGTTTAAGCTAACACACACCTCTGCATTAAAAAGCCACTTTTCTCTACTGATCCAATTCATCTACACCTGGAAAAGGGCAGCTTTAATTTATCACCCCATAAAGAACTGGTTTTCGCATCAAACCTACAAAACAGAGAAGCCCACCTTATACAGGGATCGGGCTTATAATTCAGGCATCTAAGAGACAGATTCCTCAGAGGAATTAAAGTAAAAATGTTAGTGAATGCAACTGAAAGACTGGTGTTAACAGCTCTTGAGCAGCTGGGATTAAGGACTTCTGCTGCCATGAATCAGAGTGAACTATTTCTCCACCACTTCACTGAATAAAAATTTACTTTAGTGAGAATTTAATTTGAAGAAACACTATAGAATTTGGCTGCAAAGTTCAGAACTTGGTCAGGGAACCATGTTGGTTGTTCTGAGATACACATATGCTTTGACAAAAAGTCATGAATGAGAAGCTCACTCTGCTTAAGCTACTGGATAGGAAAAGACTGCAGCAGTTGGGCAGACATCACACCTACTATGATGGCACAGATCCTGCAGCTGCTCCAGCAGCCCCCTGAAGTGATGTGCTCACTCCAGCCTTCTCTGCCTGAGCTGTTTTCTCTCCATTCTGCTGCATGGTCCAACCACACTTTAGGTCACTTTGAATTATTATCCCCGAGTGCAAGTACACACTAAGAGGTCAAACACAGGAAGGGCCAGGAAAGGACACTCCTTTAACACCCAGGTTTTAGGAGACAAGGTGCATCTAACCCCCAAAAGCTACAAAAGAGAGATGCACAAGAACATGAAGAGCAGAGCCAGAGATTTGCCAAGATGGAAGCAGATTGGTGTTTATGAGTGGCAGAAGAGGGAAGCAGCTCCTCTGTTTGCTACCGAGAGGCTCGGTTGCACAAATGGGAGCAGGGCCCACATGAATATAAGACTTTTGAAATTTCTTTTCAGTCGTCTCCAATGCATGAGCCATGATTCAGTATAAAAATCAGCCTAGTACAGGCTCTCTTTGTTAGCATCTGTTAGCAAGAATGTCAGCTAATCAATACATTTTTATTGCCAAGTACCTACAGGGCTGGAACAGACACTATTTCTGACATTATTTTCAGTGTTCTTCTTGCACCTCATTTTCCTGGAAGCTGTTTTCCTTCACCTTGGGTGGCATCATTATTCATCTTCACCGATGTTTATCTACCTCCATAAATTTGCAAAAGGCCATCCAGGGAGCTGAGTCCCTCTGGACAGGCTACCAAGCTCATGCAGCCAACTGTCTCCTCCTCACCACTTCATGCTGTCAGACTGTCACCTGCACTTGGGTTGGGCTTTGGCTCTTCAAGGGGGTGGGGACCCTTGTAGGTGACTTGCAATGTCCCCACAGAGCAGTTTCCCTGCTGTAGGTGATATGAAGGAAAAGCCAGGACTTGGCAATACACAACAACAAAAAAATCTTCCCAAACTTGTAATCCAATTTACAAGCAGCTCCTCGTACCACATTTGTGTGTCACAGGTGAACAGAGCCATGAGCCATATCTGTTAGCAGCTCCTGCTGCAACCACAGACTTCTGCAGAACTATTTGGCACCCTGGAGAATACGTTAGCAAGCCTGGAACTGCCTCCTGGAAACTTCCCAGCCTCTCTGCTCCTCCAGACAGACACGTCTTCTCCCATTCCAGGTATCTACGTTTTTCTATCTCATACACTGGCAGAGCTCTGGGTTCCTCAGTGCTTTGTGCTTTTGAGGAATCCTGGCTGCACACACACAGGGCAGAGATAAACTGGCACATGTTTTTCTGTTCCACAAGTGCAGTGTCCCAAGAGGATGAGCAGCATGGAGAGCAGGACACTCTGAACCAACTGGGGAGCCCTGTAATTGCTTCCTGCTGACTTCTTGGCAAGTCACTCATCCCTCAGGGTCCTGTCCTGCACCTCAGCTATTGAACTGTCTGAAACAGCACCTTAAAGGCACAAGCTCCAAGCTATGCCTCTGCTCTGCTTTTCATGTTTCCTCTGATATTATGGCCGAGTCAGTCTTTGTGAAACTGTGTCCCATCCTGGATGGAGGGGTTCTCCTTCAGCAAGGTAAAACATGCAGTGTTGTGACACCACAGGGGACACAGGAGGAGACAACACCAAAATTCTTCAAAGATGCCCATTGCCATCATAGAAACTACAGAGAGCAAGATATGTCTCTTGTCATATGCTGGTAAAACCAAGCACCCACCATGCTGTGTCACTATGCACTAATGCACCTCACTCCATAAATAATAGTTATTGCTGTATGGGCCATAGTCAGCACAGTAAGTACCAAGCATATAGGATATATCACCTCCAAGTTAGTGTCTGAAGGAAGTAAAATTAAGGCAAAATTCATCTACTCTCATTTCAAATCAAGCAAATAAGGCCATATCAGTTAAAGGAAGGGGGACACAGACAACTGTACTATGCACACTTTGGGAAACACATCAACATCAATGTTATCTTGGAATAATATATTTAAGAGAATTATTTTAATTCTGAATACTGTCTTGCCTCAGGACCAGTTTCTATTTGTCCCAAGACATGTTGAAACAATAAAGAACATTTTCTCACCAAGCCCCTGCAAAAAATTTTCTCTTAAGGGTTTAAAAAATTGGCAAAAAGCCTTCTGCAAGAAAAATGGAAATACTCTTTATTGCAAAATCATCACACTCCCTCAAAATGTGCATTCAGATATTGGCAACGTAAAAAACCTCACGTTTAAAACAAGATCCTTTTCTGGTAATTTTTCTTTAATTTTAGAAAGGGACAACATCAAGCAAAACTTCTCAGAGTAGTACACAAACATGATTTCTGTAAATACACTGATGAAGCGTGTGCTATATTTGACAGGTAGGTTATGGTATGTTTGTTTAGCTGAAGGACAATGAGATTCTGGAGCTTCTACATGCTAATACAGGATCATCAGGTATTTTGAAGGTTTAGAAACAATCAGGACATCACAATGAACACCCAAGTGTTTGCCATTTGCCTTACATTAACTGACTTAATAAGTCATCTGAATAAATGTGCATGTACATAAATCTCAGGTGATCAAAATGAAGAGCTACTTTGCTTCATGTCTGGCTGCAGCTTTAAATTCTTCAAAAGAAACTGGCTGACGTACAAGAAAGGAGGCTTCTTCTGTGAACCTCTTTAGAGCAGTATCTGCCATACAGCAGATACTGAGGGAGAAGAAACACATCCCTAGCATCCCATGTCCCAATATTTTAGATGGAAACACTAGGTGGTAGCCTGAAAATCATCAGACGTCAGGAGGGAAAATGTGAGTTACATCAAGTTCTTTTTTTAATTACTCTTTTGCTGTAGAGAAGACCACTGTGGGCTGTTAAGCAATACACAGGGGCACTATGGAATAGCAAAGGGTACAAGGACTTGCTGTGGGTCTCTTGGGCAGTGCCTACCACAGTAGCTCAGAGCTCCAGCAGCAGGAGGAGGAAGAAAATGAATTTCATTTTATCAAACAAAAGGCCCTGGAGTTATTACCATCCAGAGGCATCCCTGACACAGAGCAGGCTCACTGCAGGAAAAGAAAAAGCAGCACACTGAGTTCCTTTGCATCATGTACTCAAAGCCTACACAGAAAACACAAAGCCTCAATAGTTTGTGCACCCTGCATGCCAAGAGGAGAGAGTTCATCCATCCTACAGACAAGTACAATGTGCACTAGGGATAGGGGTAACATGCAAGAAAACTTACTGAACTCAAGGCAATGAGGTCACTGAGGAATGGCTTCCTTGTCCTTGCACCCCATGTGAGGATAAACAACATCTCTTCCTCCCTTTACTCACAAGTACCTCAGTGAGCTGGGTTACTTATTTCATCAGAAAAAGCACAACCTATGCCATGAAGATAAATGAGCTACAACTGGAGGTGTTTTTCATGTTTAAAACAGTGGGCAGCAGCAGACACCTAAGTACTCAGTGTTTCTCCTCCCTGTAAGAAAAGGGTTTCTACAATTTTTTAACAAACACAGAGGAATCCTCAGCATTCCAATCTCCTTGTCATTGCTCATGGTGAATATTTGCGTAACAAATCCTGCATACCTGAAATTTCCTTACCAAAACCATGCACATGCTCACACCTGACAGCAGTTCTGCTGTATTTTCAGCCATAGAGATTGCCTGGCAAACATCAGATAGAGCAGCAAACACAGCTATCATTCTGTTACAAGGAATCCAATAAATTCTAAAGTAAAAATTAGTCAAGTGTTCTTCCTTTCCCCATTCCGCTACTAATTAAAAGTTGTAACAAGCTTCAAAGACCTCCCCCCCATCCCCATCTAGTAAAATCATTTGTCTAATGCACTGGGGGGTGTGGCATAACCATCTGCACTGTCCTTCAGCATCAATTCAGAAAAGTGTTTCAGCATATGATTAAGGTCCTCTGAGTACAACACCAAAGCTAAGCAAATGCCCAAGGACACTGCTGACCTGGCTGTACCAGTGAATCAAGCTTTTTAGCTGTCAGGCTTTGAATGAGCATCTTGCTGGTGCACCCTGGTCTCAGGGCATGGGCAGTAAACAGAAAGCAGCACTGGGGCAAAGCAGTGCTGATGAGCATAAAAGAATAGTATTAGAGATAGAAAGGAAACAAAGATTCAAATCACAGGATGAAATGTAGGTAGCAAGAGACATCACAGCTAACACAAAATGTTTTAAAGCCTCCTCAGTATC
Source organism: Hylia prasina (assembly GCA_013397195.1). Classification (NCBI taxonomy): domain Eukaryota; kingdom Metazoa; phylum Chordata; class Aves; order Passeriformes; family Sylviidae; genus Hylia; species Hylia prasina. The sequence continues at coordinate 396,556 of VYXD01014883.1, read as the reverse complement.
AAGACAATTGGACCAGATGATCCACTATGGATCCTTCCAACTCAAATAATTCTGTGATTCTGAGAGAGTGAGAAAGTGCTGGTGGTTTGCTCACCTTCTTTCATGTCTGTGATCCCTGAGCTCAGAAGGAAAACTGGAGTGGAGCAGGGAACAACCAGTCCAGGGTGCTTCCAACCCTCATGTCCAGCTGTCCTGCTGCCACACAGACAAGCTGATGTGGCACAAAGGCACAGTGGAGCACAATTCAGAGGCAGTGTTGGACTCCTAGGAGCAGAAGATGATCACTTGTGCTGTGCTGCTCTGGATCCCCTCAGAGCTCTGCTTACCCCGTGTGACTAAGAAACTCATGTCTCTGGGCACCCCACACAATTGTCTCTGTGTTTTGGGGTGGAATGCCACACACCTGCAAATACCCCTGCAAATACACTCCTCCAGGTGGCAAACAGAAAACACAGCAGGAAAGTGGATCTCCACTAGAACGCAAAAAACCTCCTGATAATAAGCTGTGACTGAAGTGAAATTCTCTTTATGCAAAGCCATGTGATATCCAAAACCAACCTGACTGTCCTTCATTTTGATCTTTACCAGGAATTATTAGCACCCCTCCGAGAGAAAATCCACCTCCTGTAGTCTGTTTCCAGCTGGCTCCAATTCACTCATGTTCTAAATGTCCCACTGGATTCTTCTAACATTTTATAAGGTGTCAGTTTAAATTCCTAGCCCAACTAGGGCTATTAGCATACAGTATGAAAAACAATATTTGGAAACAGGAGAGCCAAACTGTGAAAGTGCAGTCTCTAAATATGGCTGCAGCTTCAGAAAGGAGTTTGCAAACGTCCAGAGATTGGGCTGCTGTCATGTAAACCAGGTCACTCAGACTCTGATTCTCCTGATGTGATCACATATGTTGGAGCTTGAAAGAAGGAGGGAGAAGGGGAATATGTGGAGCTACAAAAAACCTCCATTTGCAACACTGCCAGCGTACATTCATCTTGAATCTGTCTCCAACAGGAGAAAATCCAAAGATATAATCTCCTGTGTCTGCGCTGCTCAGGACATAATAAAAAGTGGCAAAATTTCTCTCTGTTAATACAGACTATTAGGTTTTTTGTCCCAAGAAAATGGAGGTTTCCCTGCTATATAAATGCTTGTTTCTAATAGCAATTGGTCAGCTAAAAGATGGGAGACTGATTGAAGAATTATTTTGTGAAATGTGATGCCTTCTTTTCTGTGGGGTGCGCCTGAGGGCCAGCTGGCTGGTACCGTGTAACTCTCCCCTACCTAAGCACCTTGACAAATGGGTTTTTAAACAGCTCTAATCCCTCTGGAGAGGGATTTTCTACAAGAGCATGTAGTGATAGGACAAGAGGGAACGACTCTAAACTTATAGGACATGTGTAGATTGGATATTAGAAAGAAATTCTTCCCCAAGAGCGTGATGAGGCTCTGGCACAGGCTGTCCAGGAAGCTGTGACTGTTTCATCTCTGAAAGGGGTCAAAGTTAGGTGGGACAGGGCTTGGAGCAACCTGGTCTAGTGAAACAAGTCCCTGCCCATGGCAGAGGGGTTAGAACCAGATGGTCTTTCAGGCCCAGTCCAACCCAAACCGTTCTATGACTCTGTGATAATAAATTAGGAAACCTTGTCTCAATATCTCTTCAAATTGGAGGGGAGTGAGAATAGGGAGGAATTTTAAGTCTTGGAGAAGATCCAGGTATTACACACTGAGTGTAATACAACAGAGTGAGAACTAGATAAAGCTAATAATGAAGTAATCATTAATAAAAAATCTGTCATACCCTAACAACATATCATCTGCTACAAGCCTCAGTTTAAAATGACGTATGTACAAGCTCCTTCCACATGTCAGATTTTGATTTCTTCTCTCAGTCACGTTCAAATACAGTGGCCTCTGAAACTACATCATCCCAAAGGAAACCACAACTTTAAAGTGCAAGCCATGAATATCCCCATGGCTACAATGATTCTCAGCAGCATCTGACATTATGGCCAAGGTCATTTATTCATCAGCTAGTAAGGGATCATTAGTGACCTATAAGTGCAAGTCTATTACAAACCTGTAGGTCTTAAATGAGCTAACAGCACATACCGTCTCCAGCCTTTTAGGGTAAGTGTGAAGATGCCTCTTAGATCAGATCCTCAAGATAGCCTGGGGATACTGATGCATTCAGGTTTGAAATTCATGCCAAAACAACCCCAAATAAAAATGCTGTGAAAAGAATCCAGTGTCAGGGTGTCTAGCTGGGAAATGAGAGAGCCAAAACCACTTATTTTTCTGGGAAAGCAGCTTTTAGAAACTGCAGGACTATTTAAGGGGTGTATATGGGACACTGTACAGAAACACTCTTATTACCAAACAGCAGAGAACTAGTAAATGTTTCAAGTAGGATGAACTTAATCTTGTCTCCATTTTTTGTTGTTGTTGGGAGTAACATGATACAATGATCTTTATGGATACATAATCCCAGAGTATCCTGGATTGCACCTTTATACTCTAGTGTATGGTTATTGATGAGCAGTGTTGTATGTGCAGTTCTTCCCCCATCTGGGTGCAAAATCTGCACTTGCTATATTTGGAAGCTGAGTAGAAAGCCAGTTGGCATCTCCCCTCCTTGCCCTCACAGGATGCCCCTTTATAGCCCAGCAATCACCAAGCACTAGGTGATACCTTTAACCAGTCACTCATCTTAACTCAAGTGTTTGTAAATGTTCCCATTAGCCCACTTTCCTCTGTTTCACACCACCAGTATTTGAGCTCTCATTAAGCTGAACCAAGGAAACATTCAAACATGACAGATCATCTCAGGATACTTTATATTTAGAAATCAGCCTCAGGCTGCAACAGTTCCTGAGATTCCTACCTCCCTTCAGACCCAAGTTTATAATGTATGAACCACTTTAATTTCAAATTAGTACTGTATAGTCCCCAAAAGCCACAGAGAAGAATGAGGCTTCCACTGAGCCAAAAAAACACAGAAATGTCAGGAAAACATGGCCCTAACCATACATAAAATCCAATCAGAGTTGTTCTGGTCAGTGGAAAGATGTTCTCACAAATACTTAGGTCTTCTCCCCACCCCATACGTTTTATAATTAGTTGCTTGCTTTTATTTAACAAAATACTTTTCTCACACACTGCCTTCAAGGTTACCTTGCTCCGGTCTCACGTGAGGTGGCAAAAGATAAACACGAGCTGCCTACGAGATAAATCTAGAGAGGAACACACTCCATAGTAAAATCCCCCACTGCATCTGTTCCCTTCACATGAACAACTGCTGCAATCTGGTATTTCTGTTCCAGGATATTTATGTGTTTCATACACCAGTGGGAAGCGATTAGGCAAAGCAGTCCCGACGCTGCAAAGCGCTCACCAGCTGAACCGTGCGTGTGTGGGACGATCAGCTGTCAGTCTGAATCCACATGGATTTTGTTACCTGTTGCCCCTGTGCAACACAGTAATCAATATTAAGGGATTACACTCTAAGAACATGAGCGGGGTTCAGTTTTCTCTAAGTGACCCAAGCACATGCTCAACGTGTTTGTATGAGGAGATCAAGTTAGATCCATTAGACAATAAAGCAGCACAAGCCCACGTTCCTGTGGGCTGAAATCAAGCGCACATTTTCAAGCACTGACTAGGCTAAAGAAACTTGATGCCATCTGAAACACCCCTCATCCAGTGTGTGCTGGCTGGATACAAAATTCTTATTATCCTCTTCTCCTGCTTTGTTCCTTGCTAGGCTTTTGTGGCCTCAATAACAAAACAGCAAAGTAACATCCCAGTCAGAAAAACTAAAGTGCCACCCCATGTTTTCTTTAGGAAGTGCTTCATGTATTTGCCTCCAGTAGCTTTTTCATAGAAGCTAAGGATATTCATGGGGAGAGGCATAGCCAAACAAATCTGTGTCTGAAAAAGTTCATATGCTCCTTACTTGTTGTAACCTGAAGCCATTGCCTTCTTTTTTCACTCTCTCTCTCTCTCTCTC
>VYXD01014883.1:284472-392516 GCA_013397195.1 Hylia prasina | reverse complement strand
TTTTTTTTTTTTAATTACTGGTACATATTTGAGACCTGAGCCAAAATGATATAAGAAGGAATCCTGCTGTGGCTTTGCTGATTAGTCGAACAGGTCCTTTGATGGCAATAAACACGTGTGCTGATAGCAGAGTATAAGACAATTTCAAATCAGGCCATAAGGCAGGAAAAATAGATGACTGCTGAAAAAAAATCCTTATGTAAGTGCATGTGGTAGTCTACTACTGCAGTGTAACCCCAGGTGCTCTGGTAATTCCTTCTTGCCAAGGAAGCTGCAATGCTCTAAAAACTTTCATGAGCTAAACACTGCAACATCCCATGGAAACAGGGAGATATCCTTCACTCTGCAATCTGGTAGAAAGCTGGTTTCTGCTCCCACCCCTGTGGGGCTGGGGACTCTGATCCCAGCTGGACCACACGATGCTCATCCAGGAAGCCACTGACAGCACTGGGACTAAACCTGCAAATCCCATCCTTTTCCCTGACCAGGAACACAGTCTTTCCTCCAAGGTGAAGGAAGAAAATAGACAAAGCTAGGTTGATAGGTTAATCTGATGACAGATGCAGTGCTGAATTTCCACATTAGACAGTGATAATAAGGACTCGATAATTTCTCTATTGAATGCACAAAAAGATTAATAATGCATTTCTTTTAGTAAATATTTAAAGCACAGTCACATAGTGTCATACCTGAGTACTCAATTTTATGATTTTGGTTCCAAACCCATGACATTATTATTAAGATATCATAACTTGTTGGGTTGTTGTTTCTTTTAAATTTGCCTCCTATTTCTGAGCCTTTCATCTTGTTTTCCAGCTATTACTTTTTCCTCTGACAAGGAGGTTAGAAACTGCCTTGGTTTTCAAAGCCTGAGATTCCCCATTAATTACATACATGGCTCTGGGAAATACACCAAATATCACATAACCTACCATGTTTCATGTTCAAAGCACTTAGCAAAGTTCAGTTAATGGGTCCTGCTAGCACTGCTGTATTTGGAGTTAGTGCAAAAAGATTGCTCTGAGCAGGACTTGGAACCCTGACAAGGGTCTTTGGAGGATCAGGCCCTAAGCAAGACTTCTCAGGGTCATTGGAGGACTCATAACTGGGATTACAGTTTTGGATTCCTCCTGTCCCAAAAGCATACTTCTCTTATTAAGATTATAGCACTCAAACAGAGCCTCATCCACTCCTAGGTAATTTTTGCTTAGTTTGTTACTGACCTTTGCCTCTAGCCAACCCCACAGTAAAAAAGCAGTATACAACATCAATAAAAAACAATGCACAAGAAAGGTTTTTAAACTGAAATACCACACATCTCTGTAAGATCTTGGGAGTAACAAAGCACAAATGGCAGCTCCTGTTTCCACGCCTGCCTTTCTTTCCCATCCGCTCACCCAAAATTTTAACAGAAGTGTTTATCTGAAGAAAGAAAAAATAAAAGCTACTAGGTAAGAGATAGACCCTGGGGATTCAGAGGGCCCTGATTTAGGAACAGGAAAGGTCTCATTACACCTGGAGAGCCCTTTTTCCTTTCACTGCTAAATCCCACTCTTGGGCATCCCTTCTGGAAGGCGTTCTGTGGCTGGTAGTGTTTGCACTGCTTTGAAATGCAAGTCTCCCCGCTTCGTTTGTTTTTGAAATGGTTTGAAAGGGAGGAGCAGACGTCCTTGGCTACTAAAGCTGAGCTTTCCCAAAACACAAGCTGCTGCTCTTTGTTTGCTTCTCGTTAATTAGCTGTGTGTCTAATTAGTGACAGGTTCCCTTTGGCTTTCCTGAAACCAAAGCCGCTCCATGTCAGTAGAGGTCCATCATGGGACTTGTCAGTGACCGAATGGTTTCCAGCTGCTCTGGGGCTCTCCTCAGGAGCACGGTGCACACACACTGCCACTTACCCCCAAGGGACTGCTGATAGCCCTGACAAAGGAGATACCAGTCCCTTTATCTGCACTGAACCCCTGATTTCAGGCAGGTCCAATCTGTAATATCCTAATCCACATTACATCCTAATTCACATCACATCCTAATTCACCGTGGAGACAGCTTCACAGCAGGATAGGAAACGGGCTCATTTTCTAATCCTCTGCTCTAATCCACTTTCCCTTCCCAGTGTTTTGCTCTGACACTTTGGTCAAGATGCACCTCAGTTACTGCAGTCAAACAACACTAAGTTCACCCAAGGTGAAAACTACTTTTCAGCTGCATAGTGCATCACTCAGCTTTCAGGGCACTCACCATAGGATACTGTTATTGCAGTTTGTTTATTTAAACTGAGGTGAGCTTGGCCTATTACCAGCTTTAAATTCACCTTTTTGGGGACTCATTGAAAAATCCCTTCACTGTACATGCTGGTGTGAGAAAGAGGGACGACACAGACTTGCACCATCCCAGGGGACCGCTGAGACTGTTTCTCCCCCACAAACATACTTCCTGCTCTTCTCTGCTCACTTCCCCCCTACGGGTTTCCATCAGCAGATCCCTAAAGAGAGAGGAGTTTATTTAATTCCCTACTGATGTCAGATCCTGTTGGTGCCAGAATGATTGATGAGCAAGCACCGTGACTGACGGGAAGATGCGCTTTCAATTAGCGCTGTGTGGGCCCCTTCCCTCTCCTGCTCTCTCTCCCCAAAGTCCCTCTGGGGCAGCACCCTCATTGCAGGGCTTCTCTTTGTATCAGAATTCTGTATTCTCTACCCTCTCTTATATCAGCACCACCATGTTACAAAAAGATGGCTTATTTTAAACTGGGCAAAGTTGAACATGGAATTATCTTGGACATTAAACAGCCCCCAAACCAATCAACCCCAGGCCACCAGAGAAGACATTTCTCCTAAAAGCCACAGGGCTCATTTTATTCAAAATCCAAGGTCTGTGATACATGGTGGATGACAACTCCAGGGAGTCATGGAGCCAGGATGAAAATGCATCACGTTTACAAGGTTTTGACTCCTATTTTGTAATAAGCACTCTAAGAATGGACTAAATACAAAAACTGGGATCACCCCTATGAAACACTATCAAATGCAAGGGAGATGAGAATTCATCCTATTTGCTGTCTTGTTTCTGCAGAACGTGTAATATCTTAGTGCTTGCTCTCATTCTTAGTTAACAAATCCAGTGCCTGGCACAGCCATTTGTGCAAATATGATGGCATAAGAACTTCAAAAGAGCATTTTCATTTCACTTTTTCAAAGGTGATTCATTTGTGGTTTTTTCCAGGTTTCACTAGAAATAATACCGTTTCCTGGAAATATTTTCCTGCAGCAAGATTTCCCATGAAAAACAAACAGTACAATCTAAATATTGACTGCAGCCCAGAAGACTGAAACCATTTTCCTGTGTCAGAGTTTTAGCAATAGCCAGATGTTGATGAACAGCAGGTGCCAACAGAAAACATCAGCTCAGAGCTCACATGCTCTTCACCAGCCACGTCCAACGCATGCAGCAAGGTTATGATTTCACTTCTCACAGTAAAGGTGATCTAGTCAGTAACAGTGGTGTGGAGATAAGAGAAATCAGGGCACTAATGAAGAACTGCACTATTCTGGGACAATTGACTCCAGAAACAAAAGCATCAGGCTAAGAGTTAAAGAGATATGTAGAGAGACTTTACTGGTGATATGAAGATAAGAGAGACAGGAGCATCTAACACCTCCTCTACTGATCAAATAAAACTGTTCTGAGGAACTCATATGACATTATATCATGGCCAGATAAACTTATCTTAACCTAAATCTCCTGAATTGGTTCTCTGTGCCCCATCCCTCCACCTGCAAATGAGATTTGATCATTTCCAGTAGCTCTACACAGACCACATTGCAAAGCTCACTATTCCAAGCCACTGGCTCTATATATTTCCAGAAACACTGTTGTCTTCTGGAGTTTACAAAACATCCTGAATTCGATTCTGGAAAAACACATCTAGAGCTTGCCTACAATTTCTATGTAATCAACAAATTTGAGATGAACACTTCTGTACTGGCTGGTACAAAGATTCCTCACTTACACAAACTAAACAGTGTGCCAGCAACTAAATACAGTTACAAAATCATCTATCATTTCCAGCAATGAACCAAATCTTCCTTGTTTTAGACAGGCAACATAACTCAAAGTCAGTAACATTATGCTTGTACTGTTTGAGGAAAAACACTCCAGAACACTGGAAAAAAATAGCTTCTAATGGAGATCCTTTCCCACATTTCCACATGGAAAAAGAAACCCCCAAAGTATGTCTCTACTGAAGCCTTCCAGCTTCTGTTGCTCTTCTAGTTCAAGTTAAAAAAAATGCCACAGTCCATAGAAATGCATGAAAAAGAAATCAAGCACCTGACATACTTGGTTTAGGATTTAAGTGACATGTATAAGCAGATGTGTGAGACTTTCCTGTATGACTCATTGCTCATCCTTGGTCAACTACAATTAGGAAAACAACAGGGGGAATTAAAATGGGTCAGAAAACCATGAAGGGACAAAAGCTGAGATAACCCCAACCTCAGTTACAGTATGTGAACCTGGAATGAGTCTGCTAAAATCAGTGCTATTCTTCCAGACTCACATACATGAAACAGAGATTAGGAGGTAGTCCTGACAATAAACCAGATGTGCAGTATCACCACTAGCTTCACTGCAGCTGGTACACTGCAACAAGGACCTCTGGTAGGGGGATGCTATAAACAGTTGAAGTCTGACAGTCAGAACTGGTTTGGACTCCACAGGTTGAACTGCTTCTTATGGGTTGCACACTGAGGGACAGCAGGCTTGTCTACACACTGCCTGCTAAGCAGTCTGAAATGAAAAGGGAATGTGGCTTCACTCTCCACTGTTCATCTGTTGGGAAAAGAATTTTCAGGAAAAAAAGAAAATATATTTCTTCTTCGCTTTCTATCAACTTCCTCTGCAATTACACATGGCTTAAATCTAGTGCAAAGGAGCAACCAGGGAACAGGGAAATATGATTGGTTTTGGAGAAGCAACTTAACTGTGTACAATGTGTAGCAAGATCCTACATTAAGAAGGCCATACTACAAGGAGTTCAGCAGGCCATAAGGGAAATAAGAATGTGAGTTCTAACAAAAACAAGGGAAAAGGAATGTCTTTTTAGATACCCCTGGCTTTCAAAACCAGGGCAAGAAGCCTTTAAGGAATGCCATTAGTGCCAGCCACTGCAGCACATCTGGCTTCAAAGCTGCCCTTGCAACACTACATGTGTTTGGTTTTTTTTCATCTGTGTCAGTAGAAAAGAGCAGTAAACAGAGCAGAGTTGTGTTTTCATCAGATTTGGGACAGAGTTAGGAAAAGCCAAGTGCAGGCTAAGTAGGGAGTGCTCACAGAGCCAGGGCTAACTCCTAAATAGCTTGTCTCTTGATCTGATAGAAATTCACACTGGGAAATGCTGCACCCTGATCCAGAGATGTGTTCCCTCTGAAACACCTCCAAGATCACCTATAACATAAAGCAAAGGAAAGGAGAAAGATCTGATCCAGACACTGACCCTGACAAAAGCATTTGTTTCAGCCACCGCAGCAGAGAGAAGTGTGGCACAGCTCTGTCTGTGTGTATGAGCCCCGTGGGCAGGAAATAGGATTCAGAGAATCCTTTTGTGAAGCAGCCCCTTGGCCCATTCCCCCAGTCTGGCTGGCTGGAATGAGCAACCGGGTGGATGTTCCGGCTGGGGACATTTCTATCCAAATGTCGGAGAAATCCGCCCCAGAGCAGGACGTCCCTTTTCCTCTCCCGCTGGCCGGTGGGAGCGGCAGAGCAAGCGCATCCCAAGGACCGTCTCCAGGTTACTGGTGCCCTCTGCCGACCAGCGGGAGGAGGAAGTGCCTGATGGGATAGCGAGAGGAGAAAGATCCCAGTCTGAGTGGAAAGCCTCAAACACAACGTACAGACCATACTTCGGCGTAAGAAGCCCCTCCCCTCTCCCCAGTCTGACTGAGTACCCCACGCAGCAACACACCTGCAAAGGGAAGACATGGTCACTGTAAAATCAGGTGCATGAGATGATTTGAGGTTCATTCTGAACCTCAGCCCTCCAATCAGCAAAGGTATTGAAAAACATCACCAGCATCTGCGGGTTTGTCTTCAAACAGTGAACAGCTCCCTCAGCACACACTGACGTGCATCAGCCCCTGCAGTCCTGCACCACAATGGGGCAGGGGAAGTGCAGTGTGGCCCAGGAGCACTTTGTTTGTTCTGAGTGAAAGAGGGGATTATCTGAGTGGGGCTAGGCAAGTGCCCTGAAGATTCAAGCAGTGTCCAGAGATAGCTGAAAACACGCTGTACTGCAGCCACTCTGATGGCAAAAGATAAAGGGGCTGATGGCTTAAAGAAAAGGGCTCATTGCACAGGAGAAATGGAGGGTAAACTGGTCTTTTTATTTCCTGCTCATGTCAGCTGGTGATGAATTAGGAAGAAAAGAAGAACCCTGACAAAGCACTCCCATAGGCCAATCAGCAGGCTGAGAATTTGGGAGGTTCAGGTCTGCAGGAACCCCATGGCTGCCTTGTCACACCTGCCCAGCTGTCTGTGGGCTTGGGGTTTGACTGCAGGGTGGGTGAAGAGGCCGGAGCTGCCCGGGGATTGCTGCTGTGACTGGCAGAGCAGTTTCCCTCCCAAGGCTGATGAAGGGGCTGAGAAGAGAGGAAGAGGAGCTCTCTGCTGAAGTGTACCAGCCTCTTGTGGCAGAGCCAGCCAAGCAAGAGGAGTTGCTGAAACTTTGCCCCTGGCCTATCAGGGTTTTTTACAGGACAGAACATTGGTCTCTTAGCACAGCTTCAGGAGGGGCAGCACATGGGTTTCATGCCCCCACGAGCTCCAAAGAACAAGCACTTGCTGGCAACCCTTCAGCTCCAGCCTGTCCCTGTACCAACAGCTCAGGAGCAGCTGGAGCAGGCTCAGAGCGCCTGCACTAGAGGGTGGTGCAAAACCCCAAAGCCACACAGAAAAGGGTGAATCAGCCCTTCCAGACTGATTTGCCACCCTCCAGCTTACGACAGATTCTGCCCTGGGACAGCCATAGCAATTTTATATCCACTTTGTTTGTTAGGGTGTCACTGGGCTGAAGGAGCCTTTTCCCTGACCTGTTTGAAGCCAGCCAACCTCAGTAAGAGCCCTACTTCCTCACCTGCCTCAGTGCATGTAAGTGTGCATCCTTCACTGCATCTCACCCTTTAGGTGCCAAAGAAGAGCACTGGCCTTGGCATCTGCTCTGCAGGCCCAAGAGGTATGCACTGAAAGACACTTGCTTTCAGGCTGTGGGAACAACCCTCTCAGGTCTCCATTAGAGAAGGCGATGACAGTTGCACTTATACAGGTGACTAGGTTTCACCCATAAGAAACAGGCAGAAGGATGCTTTAATGAAGGGCACACCAAAGAAATGCACCTTCTCTTGGCTAACCCCTGCTCTCCTGTTCCTTGCTATCCACAGTGGGCTAAGGGTGTTCCCTGAGGTAGAGCAACCAGTTCTGGTGGCAAAAGCTTGGCTCTGAGCAAGAGCCTGAATTTGCAATAATCTGTTCTTTAAAAAAGCGCTTTCCCACATGTTTTCCCTTTGGTGGCACTGCAGCACCTCCCCTTCCCAGGTGCCCTCTCCTGGACTGGACCTCAATTAACTCACAGCCTCAGGCTATAAATCAAGTCAATAAAAGGGGCTGTAAAATAAACATGAACAGATCTTCCCCTTTCCATTCAAATGTACTGAAGTGGCAAAGCCTTTTTCCAAGCAGAGCTTAGACACTCTGTACTTCACTGGCCTCACAAGAGGGAATCCAGTGTGCTCATACATTAATAGAGGTGACCTGGTCACTGGGATGCAGGCAGTGCTAGGAAGTGCCCATGGCTTGGAGGTCAGCCTCAGGTCACTTATTCAGAATTTCCATGGGGTGGACAGTTCTAATTTACAGCTCACTAAAGTTGGAAAATATTTTCGAGAGGGAGGTTAAATAAGCAATGTTGTTGGGTTTTATTAAAAGACTTGGCCTACCAGAACATAAAAGTGCACATTTCATCAAGCAGACCTACCTGACACCTCAAATAAGGAAGAAAAGTAGATCTTCAGCACCAGAGCCAAAATCTGCTGCAAGGGATGCCCAGGAGGTCAGTAAAGTTGGCTGTGTGACATTGTCAACACTAAAGACTAAATTCTGCTGTCAAAGCAGCAGCCATGAGAACTGTGACCTTTTCTAATAATTTGCAAAGAAAGAGAACAGAGGATATATAAACTATTGTTATTTGTAGTGCTCCACTGTCTAAAGCTTCCAGGTGCAAACAGGGCCACAGCATGCCAGGTGCTGCAAGCCAAAGTGAGAGAAACACCCTGCTTTGAAGTAATCCCTGCTTTTGGAATCCCTGTAGGCATGTGGAGGTAAGAAGATAAAGCAAGAACAGAGCTTTGGCCTTGTTCTCCTGATCCACCCAAGTTTCTGTGTACCCTCACTGGACAATAGAGCAGGATAAGTCTTCAAAGGCTTTGTGAACAGTCTTTTAAAGTAAGATGACCCAATTTAGGGTAAGTTCTGCCTTTCAACCAACTTTCCACACTGTCCAACAGCACAGCAGCCTCACTCATCTGGTCTACAGAAAAGAAACCAGCTTTATTACTCCAAATCACTGCCAGTTCTCTGCATGCTCCAGAGCCTGCATCAAACATTTTTATAGCCTTAAAAGCCATATGCAAGCCTGAAATACATTACCCACCTTCCTGGGTCAAAACTAGCAAAGTAACAGTAACTCCCCAAATCTCCGCACTACCACACCCTTTGGAAATCATCCATCTCCCTTGTAGCTCCTAATCCAGCCCGAGGGAGTGTCTATCTCATAAGGAGACTCTTTGCTTGGAGCTAAATCCTCTGCATATTATCGTTAAGAAATGGATGAGGCAACTGTAGCCTGTTTTCATTAGCAGAGGGTCAAAAGCCTGTTCAGAACTGAGCTGCTCATTGCATTAGGGAGTGAGTGACTGTATGTGCACACACCCACAGTGGAATAAGAGGGGTTAAAATCCTTAGGTCTATCCTTTTGTGGCCACTCTTTCTGTGTTATTGTTGATTCGAAAAGAAGTACTCATTCAGAGAAGCAGGTGAAACATCTTTAGAGTCATGAGATGGATCAGGAGATACAGAAAAAAAGAGTTCAAGAGAAGAAAAAAAAAGCTGAAGGGGACTGAAATCTTCATTCAAGTCTTTGTCCCTCCTCTATAAATGGGGAACTGTGACAATGCTCCTGTAGTTTGTCCAGTTAATTATAGAACAATACAAGGACCTGGGCTGTGATGGATTGGTGATTTACAAGATAGGAGTGTGAGAGCAGAGAATGGCAATTACAGGAGCGAGTGCTTCCACACTGCCTATATGACAGTGTTTGACTAAGGAACGGAATCCCTCCTATTTGCCTTCCCCTGATGATAAAAGCTGAATGCCTCACAGGCCCAGATAAACAACAGAGTTTGGCTTCACTCAATCTGGATGGGATGCCCGTTATCCTTCCCCCCACCCGGTCCTGGAGAGGCACCTAGGGAGAAGGTGCAGCCTGGCAACTGCTCACCTTTCCTGCAGGGAGTAGATGCCCAGGACCAAGATAAGAATCACTGAGGTAAGGCCACAGGCAGTGGACAATGGCAGGGCTTGGGCCACAAAGCCATCCATCACCCGGGAAACAAAGCTGTTGTCAGCAGGGGCAGCTGCATCCTCCAGGCATGTCAGTTGTCGAGTGAGGTGGATGACAGGCACGTCAACAACTGAGGAGGCCTCCAGGGAGGAGAAGAAAGACCATACAGTGATTGTCACTACTCCACAGCAGTGCCAGGAAAGGCCACACTGCTTCACAGATGCCCTCTAGGTGAAGAAAGCATGAATCTCTTTCTATCAGGTTTGATTTTTCTTAACTGAATTATTTCTCCACTAGTTGAGGATGCAGCACTTTTCCTTGGCACAAGGGAGTATTGTAACTGCACAAATTAAGGCCTTTCATATTTTCTGACCAAAACATCCAGGCTCAAAATATTAATGGATTTTTTTTCCCTCTTTTGTGAATAGTGTGTATGTTCCCTACAGTCTCTGAGTACTCATTCAAGAATCCCCATTTGCCTACAGCTCTGATTTACCCCAGCTGATCTCTGTCTTAAAACAAAGTACCCCTTTTGCACTGTGCCCAGCACATCTCTGTATTTTCAGGTTTTACAGCTCCAGTTACCCCATCATAAAAGAAGAATACTGGAGAGTAGTGATGGCTCCACTGAGGGGTCGCAAGGGAAGGTAGCTGTAAGGCAGTATACACATCTCCTTCACACTTCATCCATAACCCACACCATTACTTAGGGCTTGCCTGAGGAACACTTTATCTAATGAGCCCCTTCAATGATTACTCTTATTTCAGACTAACAAAGTAGTTCAGTTTGACTTCCCCACACACTCATGCCTAATTGCCCCATGTAGACAAGCCCTTGCACAAGTAGCTTGGTATATCTGTAGCTCCACCAAATGATCCACCTTGAGGGAATAAGCAAATTTCCAGCCAGTCTGGCTTCCACATGAAAGTGATACAAGAAGAGTCTTTCCGAGTTCAGTACTGGCCAGAAGACAAGAATTAAACACGTTTTTGATCATTTCAGAAGCTCCAAAAGAAGTCTGGTTCAGAGAACGGGCAACAGTTCGAGGGAGAAGAGGGGAAACATGTGTCCTGTTTGAAGTGTAAGGTCTCATTTTTTTATTAAGCCATCTCAGCCACTCTTAACACATGCATGTGAAGTGTCAGCTCAGGGCAACATACAGAGTAGTTCATGATGCACATATTAGAAGTTAAGATATCCCAGAACTTGCAAACTGCTGAATTCAGCAATGTGGTCTGAGCTCATTGTAAAGAAAGATTAAAATGAAGATGAGAGTCTGAACTTGGACTCACAGGGCTTCGAGCAGGGTACATCTCAAATTATAGGCTGGTCTCTCTCCTTTCTTTCTCCTTGTTGCAGGTCCTGGGACTTGCATTCTCTGTGTCGTGTTCAGTGACTTTTTGCTTATTTTTCTGCAGTCGGGAAAGATGCCACAAACCTGGAGCTGGGCCCTTCCACCCATTAATCAAAAGCTACAAGTGCTCTGCAGGGAGACAAAACCTCTGTGTGTTTTCTCTGATATTTCTGGAGCAAGGCATGGAGGGCAGGGGGCTGGGCCAAGGACCCCTAGTTAGATTAACATTTTATTCAGAGACCTATTAATCAAAGTCAAAAGTGGCGTGAAGCAGCACCAAGGGAGAAAAATTGCTGGACAATCAAGGCCCTTTCAAAAAAAAAACCAACCAACCACCCAACAAAACAAACCCCTCAGCTTGTCCTGATTTACTGCAACTCACTCACAGAGCTAGGTGGGAAAGGGGGGATTTGCAGCCTCTGTGCAAACAGGACTGGACCATGCAGGTAAATTCTGGCTTTTTTCACTTTAAGCAAACAACTCTCTATATCCTGCCCTCAGCACCAGTCAAAAAGGTCCCTATCTTTCTTTCTCCAGAGCATAACGTGCTTTCATGCAAGCTTATACTTTTTAATTATTATTTTTGGAAGACCACACAATTACACTCCTTTTTCTTACAAGGAAAGACAGGCACAGTTAATGGGAACAGGTCTGGCCAGCGTTCTGCAGGGCCTTTTGGGGAGGAGATAAATGACCTTAACAGCACAACACGGACGGGAGTCAGATACTTATGTGTTGGGAGCCTGAACAACGCTGTGTTTGTTCCCTCTGGCACCAGCATTAACTCATCAGGAGACGAAGCACAGGGACACGGGTGGTACAAGCCTGAAAATACAGAGATGTGCTGGGCACAGTGCAAAAGGGGTACTTTGTTTTAAGACAGAGATCAGCCAGGGACGAATTAAACCCTCAGCTCTCCAGTATGCCTCAAGAACAGCCACTGAAGCTCTGCATGTCTCAGTGAGAGTCCAGTCCTTCCCTGACTTCTCTCTCCTCAGGCTGTTGGAGGATGGTACCTCAAGGACCTCTGAAACCTCAAGGCACAGAAGGGAATTAGGCCCTATAACCCCAAAGAGTGATGGCATTAAGAACATTATTCTGTAAGGGCTCAGCTAGTAGAACCACATAAATTAAAGAGTTCCCAGACAAAAACCTTGTGCTTTCCTCTGAAAATGGGGCAAGCATCCTGGAAGACAGAGGACAAGGACTAAGTTGGACAGCAACAATACAACCAGTCATGTGAAGCAGTTTGTGGGAAACTATAGCAGCTGCCTTATACAAAGACAACTTTGCCTTATACAAAGACAAGGAAGAGGAGATGGGGAAAACTGTATGCATGCATTCTCTGCCCAGGAGAAACCAAGGCATCTTCAGCAGCTTGGGTTGGTTTTCTCCCATGGCAAGTTCCTGGCAGCTGATGACAGCAAGCAAACTTTGGGAACTTGATCCCTTCTCTCTTCCTCAGGCTTCTGCCCCCTCCAATCTCAAAACACAAATATATGGAGGAAGAAACAGATTTTTCTTGTACAGATACACAAGACGCCAGGCAAAGAGAGGCTTGTGCAATGCACAGCCCAAAGGATCTGGCTTCCCAGAAAGACTGGCCTGGCCTTAGCAGAGGGTTAATTAACTCTGGCAGCTCAGGGCTGGAAAACGTCCACTTCATGCACTGGAGTGCCTGGCCACGGGTGAAGAGAGGGCCAGGCAAACCACAGGAGCAAAGGTTCATCTGCAAACACGTATAAAAAGCTTGGCTGGGCTTGTGCCTGGGTCCTGCGGGAGGAACACAAAAAAGATTTAGCCAATTGCTATAGCCAGTGCAGGGTCTTGTGGGTGCAAGGGGAGAACAACAAAACCACAAAAGAGCTAGAAAAACACAGCCATGCCAGGCGTAGGTGGAGATGCATTATCACATGCGGCAGGCGTGCACTCTGCCCTCCCTTCTCTGGGCATCACAAGTATCCTTATACCTCAGCCTCCAGAAAAAATGGCTGAGGGCTTGATGGGGCTTAGAGATATATTCCTCAGTGGGTGTTGGGGTTCACAAGTAGGGAAGCCAAGTGCATCACTGTGGCATAACAAAGAAAAGAAGTTACTCCCAGGCCATGCAGACCTGATGAAAGCAGGATTTGGCTTCCCTTGTGCACTCTGAAAGAGGACACTGTCCCATATCTCTGTGTGCGCTTGAGTGAAGTGTGTTCAAGACAGGAGACTTCTGTTCCCAGTGCCAGTTTTGCACACTGCCAGACTGCAGGATACGTTTCATGGTCAACAAGAGCAAAGTCAGAGAGATCTTTTCCCAGTGTAGCAGCTCCCAGCTGCAACACACATGAAAAAATGCCCTTGTTCCCTGTTATTCCTCTAGCACCTAGGATCTCAGTACTTTGAGAAGACTCCTGGCAGCATTTCACAAGACTTCTGTGAGGTGGCAGCAGCTGTCTATGTAAGCCCTGCTTCTCAGACCCTGACTTACTGAAACCTAGAGGGAGCTTGGCAATTAGCTTACCCATGAAGGAAAGGAGGGCATGGTGCCTCTTCTCCGGTGTGCCAGTTATTGAGAAGGAAGCAAGGAAGAGCTACGTGCAAAAAACACCTTGGGCTGCACATACTTCCCTCTCAGTTCTGAGGAAGGTGGTGCAAAATGCAGGGGTGTTCAGTCCCTGGTTTGCTGCTGATGTGTTCTGGGAGAGCAGGCTCTCTTCCCCTGCTTCAGTTTCTCCATCTTTGCAATAGGTGTGACAACTGCTACCCAGCTCAGCAAAGCTCTCCAAGATCCACTGATGAGAAGGATCTATGAGACAGGTGGTATTGTTTTACTAATTAAGTTCCTCACACTTCCTAAAACAGCAGGTTCATCACAAGGAAAGGAAAAGGAGGAACAGTACCTGGAGCTATTTTAGAGTATCCCACCATCCGAAAGATAAGAGACCAAATCCTTTATGCTCTGGTAGGATAGAATAAGGAGCAAGTTGGGAGCTTACCTATCTGCCCAGGAAAGCCCCTGTGCAGCAAAATGAGGGTGACAAATTAACACAGAATTTCTGTGATTCCTTGGCTTGCTACTCAAGATGAGTATCACAGTCTTAAATATTTGAGGGAAATACTAAACCTAAACAAAGGAAAGTAAGGTTCAAACTGAATTGCTTGCACAGAATGGAGAAGAAAAAGAGAATGAGCACAGGCCAGGAGGTATTGGATAAGCCAAGGAAAATATTTTGAGAACACCATGCCACTTAGTGCAGTCAAATGAATTTCAAAAGCAAAGAAATAGCTTTTCAGAAGTTACTGCATAGCCCTGCTGTAGGCAGCCGGTATTCTGTTGCCCCTGCTTTGAACCAGACATATCCTCTCCTTCTGCCCAGCATTTTTCAATCACAAATTTCAAAGCACTTGCAGATGTTCAAACTTAGCATACTTCCGAGATTAACTTTCTAGATTAAGTTTCTTGATAACTCTATTCAATAAAATAGACTTTAGATTTTTCCTTTTGCTTACAAAGGTCCTGTAAAAGCCGCTTTGCTATGAAGTATTCATGGCAGCCCTCATGTTCTACTGCTTTCCTCTCCACTGCAAGTGCAGCAGCTCAAATATATTTTCTGTTTTATGCACAACTTGGCATAGACTGACTTGGGTGCAGTGACTCCAACAGAAGAGCCTTCTTCTCCTGTGCTCTGAAATAGAGCTGGATTAGCCAGAGAGGTAGGAGTGCAGGGCAAGAGGAGAGAAAGCGAGCGCCAAGACAGGCAAGGGAATCCACTCTGAGCCTGTAACCAGATCCTCCCTCCTCTGTTATTCTTGCCACTCATTCTCTATCTGTAGAAATTGCTGGGGAGACAAGTAGGCCAGCTCAGTAGGCACTGATGCACCATTTGTAAATACTCGGTAATCGGCCCAGATCAAGCTCCTGTCGCTGGGAAACTGCCCATCAGGTCTGCTTCTTCATTCTGCTCACTCCTGGTCTTTTCATGGTTGTGTGCACAGACATCCTGAGGGATGTTTGCTGTCAGCTCTGCAGTGGGGTTCTTCCTTAGCTGAGTGAAGAAACCTTTTCCAGACAGCTCACAGTGGCAAACGAACTGCCAGCAGGGAATGCTTCCACAGACCTGCCAGGAACCCCTTCTTCTTTGTAGAGCTCAGGTCAGACCTTCCTGGCTCAGGAAAGCCAAGGGGAAACTGCCAGGTGGAGATCAGCCCATTTCATCCCATATGAGGATCATGGGGGAGCCCACTCGTGGCCCAAGCATTCTGGGGAATTGTCTCAGGAGGACAGTGCCCCATGGCACAAGCTGCCTCCCCTGAGGAGCAGGCCATGAGCCAAAGACCATTTACCCCATCCTCCTCTTTCTGTTCACGCTGTCACCACACATAAAGACACTTCAGCAGACAGAGTCTCCTGGATGTGCAAGATACAAAGCTGGTGGAAATCATTCTGTGAACTGTTTTTTTTTAATATGAAACCCTCAGCTTGGCATGACCAAGGAACAGGTGGTATATGCATCTACTTTTAAGACACAGATTATAAAACATATAGATCAGCAGGCTTGTTTAGATCTCTGTTTTCCAGTTAACAAAGACTGAAGCTCCCATTTTTGGATTAGAGTTATTTTTCACGTAGAAAGTCAAGTGTGTTGCTAGTAGGCAGGCCAGTGAGCATGAAGATCAATGCACCAGTTGTATGCTCTGGGTTTCAGCTGAATTGCTTCCAAGACAGATTTTTTTTCCTCCAAGATGGGAAACATCTGAGATAATTTCCCATCCCACATGGATTTCACAATTTCCCATCCCTGGGAACATAGAGTGCATAGTACATGGGGCCCTACAGACACGAACAGATAAAGGCAAGGCAAGGTAGGAATGCTGGAAACTCACAGACAAATGGGGATTGAAATTACATGCTAATTTTTCCACAGCTAATTAATCATTGGAACAAGTTTAGAGAATACAGTGCCCAGCCTTCATCCCAATTTTCTTTCATTTTGACAGGACTCAGATGCTTTCTGTGGTTTTAGAAATCCTTGCCTTACTGTACATAACTAATGTTACACTACCAGACATGTATAATCCAGTGCTCTTGGCCCACAGCTGGGCCTCCCTGCACTGCACCTTCTTAAAGAGATTCCTCTTGGCAATTTGTGTGCACGGCCCAACACACACTCCAAAGGCTGAACCCTGGCTTTACCGAAGTCAATGGCACAATAGAGCAGGGCTAGGAGTTCACTCCACCGACTTCAGGTTTCACATGTTTTCAGCAGTTGCATCTCCAAATTATTTTTTTCCTGCACATCTGGAACACAAAGTGGGGCACTGGATTATTGCAACACAGAGGAACTTACCCACAGCTGACCTCTTCCAGAGCATGAACACCAACACAGAGTTCTGCACTTACTGAGGAGCTTTCTTTCAGATATACACACAGGAAAATACATCTCATGATGTATTTTCAAATTACAAACAATACAATGCCCTCTCTTCACCTCTACCTGATGTAAGCATATCTCTTTATTCCTCTCAACAGAAACAGAAACCAGTACAGTTTGTTTGGCTTTTTTTTTTCTCAAATTCAGCAATGGACAGAATACAAAACACCACCTGATGTGCTGTAGGAAACTGCATGGGAATTTGCACACTGAAATTCACACACAGCACTTGGAGAGAGTTTCCCTTCATTTAGGCAGCACAGAAATGACAATGCTGCTTCTTGTGCTCTTTGAAGTCTCGGGGAAAAAGGAAAAGAAGCAAAGGGATCATTAAAATGCCGTTCTTGATGGATAGTGGCAAGAGGGGACGACAGGAGAGGAAGTAATCAAGAACACCAAGGTCTTGCTTTCAAAGCCTCCTGCACTGGATGATGAAATGAATAAGTCTGGGTGGGTTTGCTGCAGCTCGGCCATCAGAGAGCCAAACACAGGAACACAGCAAGCTTTATTTTATGTACAACTTGGGAAATGCCGACAGCAGCGGGAAGGGTGTGGAAGAGCAGGTACCAACAGAATAGGCAGCAGCTCACAGCAGAGATGAGAATGAGGCAAGAAGGACAACAGCAGTTTGGCTGGAAGCCAGCAGCCAGCCCAGGCAGGAGACTTTGGGCTGGACCTGGAGAGAAGTGTCTAAAGGCAGAAAAACACATACTGCACAGGGAAATTGTCCCCCACTTCGTAGGTGTTAATGGGGACAAATTCCCTGCAGCACATGGAGATTTATGGAAACTAAATATAAAGCCCACATCCCACTGAATGTCATTTTGTCTCAGTCCCCACAGCAAAAATATTTCATGTTTTATTTCCCTGCATTCTTCCTGCATGAATCAAGGCAGCTGACCTAATATGAAGATTCACCTGTGAGAGGTACAAAACCGCCTGGGGAAAAGCCTTCATTTCAAGCAGGTTCATTCAGAGAGATCATGACACAGCACATAAGGGGGCCATTGTTTCTGGAATAAAATCTCCATTTGAGCTCTCTTCTTTGGCCATGATCAATGGGGGGAACTAAAGTCTCATCCTGGGAAAAAAACCGGCTTGCTAACACTGTGTTGAAAGATCAGGTAATGGAGATGCAGAGCAAGTGTGGGTACCCACATAATCATTTGGTGAGCTTGAGAATGCTGGAGGTAAAAGCTCCTGGTGAAAAAAGCTCCCCAAACACAGGCACATCCCTTATCACACCCTATGAGAGACAACCAAGTCAAGGGCTAGGAGTCCTAACAGGAGTTGTTGGTATTTCACAGTCCTTTGATCCAGATTTCAGCTCCCCACAGCTCCTCCCAGTGCAGGGGCATTTAAATTCCACAGGTGCTTACACAGCTACCTGCTCAGCCTCTGCATATTCTGTCCCACAGATGCACAGAGCCAACCCAAATAATTTTGAGCCCTCCATCCTTCATAGCCCTGGGGTATTCTGAAAGCACTTACCTCCCAGCCATCCTGCAGGCACCTTCCCATCTCCAACAGGCATGTCAGTGAAAACTCACTACTCTCAATACTCAGTGTGTGATGGCAAGGGCTTCAGTTGATGACAGCAAGGGATTTTTCGACCACCTGCCAAAAGATGGATTTCCACCCTCCGAAGCTCATCAGACTAAACACCCACAGAGAACCAACCCTATTTCCATCATGGCCACAACATCATAACGACCTCCTCCTCTTCCTCTCTGTTTCAGGCTGATGCTTTGAAACAACAAGAAAAGGAGCTTTTAACCTAGTAGTTACTGCTTCAAAAAGCAATGTCTGCTGCTTGGGCAACTGGGTCTCGAGCATCCCTGTCAGCCTCTGGGCAGACACACATCACACTTGACTTCACCCTCTCCCAGGCCCAAATCCCATGTGTATTTAGCAGGCAAAGCAAAGAGGAGATTAAAAGCGATTTGCTGCCCTCTCCCGAGCGAGCCCCAGTGACTGTCAGTACTGCAGTGGCCCTGGAGACAGACTCTCCTTCAGTGAAACAGCTGCTCCCATGCAAAGGGAATGGCAATGATGTGGCACTGAACTGCTGTGATAGGGCAGCTTAGAAGTGATCATCAGCTGGGACAGATCAGCAGATCAGCCACACAGCCTGAGGCACTTGGTACCCACAGAGGGCATTCCTGGCATGTTGGTTTTGTAACTCTCAGGGTAATCTTTCTCTGTGGAAATACAAAGAAATACCTCCCAGCATATTCTGTTCTCAATAGTCATAAACATTGCAGAGCAGAAGCAGACCATGAGATATATAAAGAAATAGAAAAAAAAATTACTTGTATATTTAATTTGTAGAGTAATTTGAGAAGGTTTTTCTGGACTACACCCACTTAAATCTTTTATGTTCTCCAGTAGTGCTGTATCCTGTCTTTCCAGGGAGCATGTAACTTTAACTAGACATACAGTATGTACACACACACTATCTTCAGAACAAAACCCTGCAACCTGCTGCTTTCAATGCACTTCCCCAAGATAACTAATCTTTTGCAGAAATCTGTTAAATTGTGCTCTCCATTAATGCCCTCCAAAATAAGGCCTATGAACCTGAGGGAGCTTTTGTTTTCATATGCAAATACACACATAAAAAAAGTAAAAGCCACTTTTAAAGATTTCTAAAATATTTTTTCCCGTGTACCCTAGGGCAGATAATCTGTCCCATGATGTGGAATCAACACTGTTTTCTTGGCACTCTCTCTGGGATGCTTCATGCTTCTGGGCCCTTCATGCTTCAATCCTGAAGGGAAATGAGGGGTTTAGAGAAGGCCAGGTAGCCTTATATATCCATGACCAAGAAAAATGCCTCTTACCATTTGTAAACAATGCAACAAATCCCAGAGCAGGCTGCCCCAAGGCATCCACAAAAGTTCTCACTTGGGCACACGCAGAGCACACAGCTCTGACTACATGAGAGGGATCTGCCACGCTTCTGCAGCTCTTTCCTCCTCATCTCCAAGCACTGCCTAATCTCCAAGTACTGCATGGAACTGGCCTGTCCCAGTGAGCAGGCCCTGCTGTGGGTGATAATGAGTTGTTGCCTGTGTGTACAGATGTGATATTTTCATTGCACACCTGAGGATGCAGAAGCCATGGAAGTGTAAGTAGAAGAAGAGGGGCAGGTTCCCAAGAGTCACATGGACCCAGGCCATCTGTAAACAAGGGCCTGCAGCAATCTTGAAGCAAAACAGAACCACTATCACCATATGGTACAGGGACTGTGGAATCATGGGTTACAATTCTCTAGGCTCCAAAACCAGCTTGCTTTGCTTTCGAGCCTTCTTTTTCTCTGCAAAACATGCAGAAGTTAACTGCGAAACAAGGCATTTGGAAGAAGAAAAAAGCAGTGTGCCTTCCCCAGTGTCATCTACCAACCATTTGGTCCTTCACTTAGGAAGTGCTGACCTTCTTTCAGACAACTCAGGTTTGGAGCTCTGCATCATGGAGACTGCAAACACCTTGGTCTAGTCTCCCAGGTTTCTTTAACCTGGTGACTTTCAGAAAAAGGAGCTGCTTGGAAGCATGTGAACCTTTGGCAAGGTATTGTACTGTCCAGCAGGCCTGGCAGCCCAATCCTGCATGCCAGGGGTTTGGATTGGCCCTGATACTAGAAAATTATTTGCAAGCTTAATAGCTTATGTTTATCTTTGCCATATTTCACCACTACTTCCCCTACAAAGCATCTGTGCATTCTTGGACAGTGTCTCCCTTCAGAATGAAAGCCAGTTCTCCTTTCAGTGACATCCCAGCAGATCCTCCACTGGGCAGCAGAGCAAGAAAGCATCTGTGACATGCAGATTCCTGAGCCAGGAGAAGGCAAGATATGCAGGCTCTAAATTTATGGGTTAGACACGCTGCCATAGCACACCAATCACTCTGCATCCAGTGCAATTCATTATCACAGTGCCATGGCTGGTCACATTTTTCACAGGTGTAAATAATGCCAAAAAGGCTTTTTAACTTCCATGTGCCAAGACTTAATGATGCAGAGTCAGGAGCCCTCCTGCCTGCTCAGGAAAGCAAAACCAAAGTCAGCAGTTGTTCTGTCTCTCTGGACACACTGAGCTCTGAAGGTTTTCCAGCACCCCATGGCAGTGTTAACAGACTAAGCAGTCACAGGGCTGGGATTGTGCCTGCTCCCAGTCCAGCCTCTCCCGGCAGCTGAACCTGTGCCTGTCAGTACTGCCCAGCTGCACCAGCAGCAGGCTCTAACCCAGGTAAATTCAGCTAAAAATCTGTAGGCAAACCTGGGGAATCATTCTGTCACGCCAGTACACTCTGCAAAGTCTTGGGCAAGCAAAGGGTCTTCTACATCTCTTGCATGCACTAGTAAAGGAAAAGGATTTTAACAACACACACAAAATACTAAAGTAACAGTGTAACTGACCAATAGGAAGGAGAAGGAAGGGGTGATGGGACAACAGTGGCTTGTGCTACTTCCTTACACAGCTGCCTCTTGATTCTGGAGGAAAAGGACAATGGGGAGGAACAAGTCAGAAAATGGGCTTACTATTCCTGTGGAAAGTTAGTTCCTCAGAGGTAAGAAATAATTTTAAAAATACAACACTACTCAAAAATCAGATTTGAGAGCACTGGGGACCCCACAGAGCACCAGTTTAAACCTCACCACAGAGGAGGCTCCTCAGTAGACTTGTGTCCCTCCTTGGAAGTCATGGTTATGGTGATATTGCAGGGGATACTGGTGCAAGAGGTGCACTGGGTAAAGTCCAGCATGGTGCAATCCCCAGAAGAAAAAATACATTTGAGCTGGACCCTCATTTCCTTGGGTGCCTTACTGCCACACCCTGTCAGGCCAACGCCACAGGGGCTAGTGCTGGGGGGACACGGGGCACAGCAAAGAAATGGCAGAAGGAGACCCCCCAAGGCAGAGCCCTTGTCACTCACCTCAGTCAGGCTGGCCCCGGCACACACAGCATGGGGAACGTCCTTCTCAGGGATCGATCGCACCCGCGCGCGGCCCGTGAGGGGACCCGCAGGCCTCCATCTTCCCACCTCAGCTCCATCGGCACCGCCGCCCCGAGCACCTGGTGCGTCTGGGGCTAGCGCGGCACCCTGGGCTGAGCTGAGCCGAGCTGAAGCAGCCTGAGGCAGAGAAACCCCGGGACTCCCTTTTTCCCCTCAGGCGGCCCCGAAGTGCCCGGACCGGCTCCTTCAGCTCCTTCCCCCTCACGGGCTCCCTCCGCGGCCTGGGGCAAAGGGCAGCGTGCCGCTAGGGGGCGCTGGGCGGCCGCGGGGCAGCGCCGCCTGGCGGAGCCCCGTCACTGCCCGGGGTCCCGTCGCTGTCCCTGCTTGTGCCGTGTCCCAGCAGTGTCCCCGCCTTGCCGTGTCCCACCACTGCCCTCGCCTGCCCCACGTGTCCCACAGCGGCCCCACCTGACCGGTGTCCCACCTGTGCTCCCACCTGTGCCGCGTTCCATCACCTTCCCCTGCCTGGTCACTGCCGCAGCCTGCCCCAACCCCTGCCACCAGCTGTCCCGTCACCAGCACTGCCCGCAGTCCCCGGGCAAAGGGCTCTTCTCGTGCCAAGCTCCATTCGTGTGTGAGCTGAGCGGGGAGTGGAGCACCTGTGACTTGGGTTTGGGGGCTGAAGGGCACAGGTCATTTATCTGCTGGTCACCTCACAGCCTGCTGGCCCCACCAAATGCCCTCTCCATTCCAGCTGCATCGCAAAATAAGCATCCACACAGTGGCTTTAGAATAAATTCCCTGTTTCTCCTGGCCCATGGTAGAAGCTAGCAGCTGCCAGAGTTTAACCCTACCGTGCACTCCAGTAATTTCTCCACCTACCCTCAGGATTTGTTTTGCTTGGCACAAAGTCTGAGGGTGCAGGACCCCAGGGAGCACAACAGCATGCAAGATATCCAGTGCAGAATAGAAAACTAAGCCATTTGCATCATCATGCATAATTTTATTTCAATTTTGCTTTATTTCAAAAATATTTAAGGGACACCATAAACAGCAGAAAGCACAGCAGTGGGTTTGCAGTATGAGTCTCTCAAGACCAGATCTCTTGTGCCAGGGGTCAGATGCCATACAGTGACAGTCAAACAATTCTTGTCTTCAGGATGAATTTCTCATAAAGATTCAGGACCCCAGTCTCACTCATTGAAGTCAGTATTAAAACTAAAGTAGATTAAAAGGAAAGCAGATAAGGTAAAATGAGTGGGCTTCTAGACATGTCCTCACTTCCCCAGAAGAACATTGGAAAAGATGCATCAAGCGAGAAGATATTTCTTTTCCCTTTTACTTGGGAAACCAAGACTAAAGAAGATGACTAAATCCCTAGCCCAAAGCTCTTAATGCTGTCTGTGGTAGCAGAAGGAAACTATTTCTCCACTGTCCTTGTTCAGTACCCGAACAGTTTGCTGTCCACCTCTGTCCTCACCTGACCCAGCACAAGCAGAAGCATCCAGGGGAATATGGCTGGAATACTGTAGCAGGGGAGGGATCGAGCACTGGAGCCCCTATGAGCTTATGGGCTGTTTGAGTCAGTTCTGGTCACTGTAGTTTATGACTTCTTTAGTATACAGAACCACTTCCAGCTCAGACAAGCAGTCAAGATCATGCTAAAGAATTTAAAGCATTAAAAAAACCACAAGATTGATTCTTTAGGAACACAGCAAGTGTCTGATCAGTTCAAGTCCTTCTCCAAACTGCAGTCAGGATTAGATGCTATACTAAATTGTCCCCTCTGGGTATGACAAACTACAGGACTTTGGCACAGTGTCCCCCAAAGGGAGGAGGGTCTTCTGTCTTGTGATGTTAGTCATTGTTGGAGGGGTTTATTGAGGAAGATACACAAGGGTCTACCTGCTGGTCTAGTTCTCGGGTGGTGCTCCGGGCTTCAGCGGTCATTCTCCGAAATTTCTGCAGGTAGACAACGATGAAGATAACCAAGACACCCTGAAGGAAAAGGAGGATGAAGAGAGAGAGCTGAGAGAGGAGAGCCAGGCTGCAGTACCAGTGCTGGCATGTGGAGACGATCTCATCTTCTGTTAGGTAGGCGATGATCCGGCCCTGCATGTGCTCTGGGGAGCTGCATCTCACATCCCTGTACAGGCTCCGGTTCTGCTGCCACTGGAGCCAGGAGCGCAAGTAGAGGATGTCACAGGTGCATTCCCAAGGGTTGCCCTGCAGGTAGACGACCTGGAGGCTCCTCAGGTTGTCAAAGAGCCCACTGGGAATAGAGGTGAGCCTGTTGGAACCGAGGTGGATGATTTCAGCCGAAGGACGGAAAGCAGTGGGCAGGTTTTCCACAGTCAGGTTTTTCGACGAGCAGTCAGTAATGTTGGTGCTGCACTTGCAGGGCACAGGGCATATGGATGTCACTAGTGGGAGGAAGCCAAGGAGGGACAAGAGAATTCCACTGTTCATTTTCACCTGCAAATACTTCCCTGGTGAGACTGGATGAGGTGGAGACCAGACACCACACACTTTAGGACTGACACCACAGCCAAGGTCTTTTGTTGTTTTGTTCTGAGGATGAGTTTCTAAAGTTGGATGAATTTGGTGTCCTCCACCGGAGACATGAGAACTCTGAAAAGAACAGAGTTAAAAGAGAGCAAATTCTTGTCTCTTGCTATAGGAGAAGGAAATTTCATGGTCTTCCAACCCTGGATTTGAGGAGGGATATGAATACATGGCTACTGGAAGGCTTAGCTACAGCCATCAAATACATTTTACTAGTCCTTGGAAATGCACAAGAGCTGCTTGTGCTTTCAGCATTACTGGAGATGCCTTACCAGGGTAGCCAAGAAAATTTCTGTCAAGAAATCAAAAACTAGAATATGAAATTTCTCATGCCTTATCATAGCTCTGGATTACATCTGTAAGCAAAGCTTCATTCATGCAAACTGCAAGAGGAGACTCAGAAATAAGTTTACTGTTACCACGAGTAAAAAAATAGCCTTTCCAGCCTTGGAAAAAAGTGATAAACAGTCTTTGGCTGCAGAGAGGGTGCTGACCACTGAGGATGGAGGACAGTGGAGTTTTTCATGCTAGACACTGCTCCAGCAGGTGAATAACCACCTATGCTGGGAGACACGGTCAGCAAAGTTTTTTATATTAGTCTCATGCCACTGCTGAACAGGAGCTGCTGTAACTTCTCCAGGAGAACAACTACACGTACCTGCAACAAGGCAGCATTTTTCTGTGCTTGACAAATTCTAATTGTCAATCAATTAAAATTTTTTTTAAAAAAGAGGAGAAAGTAGCATTGTTGACTTACCAGAGTAGTTCAATCCTTGCTTTCTTGCTGGCTTTACAACACAAGGGAAAGGTCTCGAGGCAGTCCAGCCAGTGCAAGAGTGTGCATAGCTGCCTTCCCAGATAATCCCCTTGCAGCTGGCTGGCAAGATAAGGGTCAGGCTCATCCCAGGGACACCTCCCCCATGAGGCCTTCCTGCAAGTCTGCTGCATGTCACCGGAAGCTGAGGCTTCACTGAGCAAGTCTTCCCAGAAACGGGAGCTGACACTGCTCACAGGAACACGTTTGCTGGGAGAGATGCTGCCAGTACTGCAGACTGTGATTCTGAGCCCAGGGGCTCAGCCCAACAGAAATGTTACAAAGTCTCAATGGCCCAATAACTCAAAATGCACTTCAGACTGGAAGGTGATGTTAGTGGTTTGTACCATACGCCCTGAGCACTGTGACCTTTGGTTTCCCATCTCATCAGGAAAACTTGGCAGAGTGGTGACACCTTGCACTTTCTGGGTGTTGACCCTCAAGCTTCCCTTGAAGCAGTGACACAAATCTAGTACTTATTAGTGAAGGATCTGCTGATACACATGGTCTTCCAATCTATCCATCTTTCCAGAGAAAGATTCTTAAGACACTTGCATCCTCTCATGATTGCTATAGGGGTAAAATATAACTCTTGGCATTTCACTGTCTACATGAAAATAAAACTAGTTGGATTCACAGGAAGGCCAGCAGACTGGGAAAGACAGTGCTTGGAGGAACTGCTCTTGAGGCTGCCAAGTGAGCCCACAGCCCTTGACAAGTGCAGTTGCTGAGAAAAACTGACCACATACTTTATCCAGAAGCTGCATTACACAAATACTTCAATAGGTAAGTCCAAGGGTCAAAACTACATTCAGGCAGAATCACGTCTTCTCATGGCCATGGCACCTTCACAGACATTTGTCTGCCATCAGCCTGACCAGGCATACACTACACTCCTTAGCCTAAGGCTGCCAGAATCACACTGTGAAACTGTTGCCCCATTGAACTCAACTCTGTTACATTGTACTGTAAACATCTTAGAGAACAGAAATGATGCATGCCCTGCATATGCTCATGTTAAGAGAATTGAGGGTGCAAGAAATGGCACAATGTGGCCCTAACCAAGGGAAATTTTTATGCTCTAAAGAAAACAATTAAACTTTAAATTTCTACAAAATTGGAGCAGATAATTCCAGTAGTTTCACTGCAGTGGCCAGGCAGAATGAGAAAGAGATCTTAGGCTAACAAACTAACCCAGTTTTTCCTGAAGGGCCTGCTTTCCACTTGGGAGCAGCTCGACTACAGCAGGGTAAGTTTGTTCAGCAAACTTACCTCGTCTCATGCTTTTGGTGCTATTCACAGGCAGGTGTTCAGGCCAGGTGTGGCATGGAGCTGATCTAGAGCCAGACCCGTTGTGGATCTGCACGCAGTACAGACTTGGCAATGCTCTCCTGGCTACTTACAAACTGGATTTCCTGGGACTGGATCTTGCCCAGCTGACCACTGATGATTTAGACACCCGTCCTAGGGGAAGCCTGAATATAGAAGAACCTTCAAGATTATCTTGCTAGCTTCTGGAATAAACAGGCCAGAAATCCCATGAACAAAGCCTGCCTGAAACCTGCTCTGACTGAATTAGATAAAAGGAGAAACAGGGTCAGTTGTGCTCTCTCCTGCCCATAATGTATCACCAATGCTGCTCAAGTGCACTGAAAATTAAACAGAAAGAGGTTGGATTTTTGAATGTATTTATTTCACTGATCAATTCAGGTAGTAAACATTAATAATAATAACAATAATCATTTAATAAAATGGATATGTTTAAAAGGTTTCATTTTCTTTGTTCACAATGACAAAATGTTCAAACAGAAATTTACAAAAAAATATAATTATAATAACCCAACAGATGGACAGGAAACATAGAGCCTAGGAATGGAGCAGGGGGTGAGGAAGGTGCATGGCAGGAGCAAGCCAGCATAAAAGCACAGCAGAATTTGTGAAGAAGAGCAGGGAATGCCATTGCAGAGCACGAAGAGTGGGAGCCCCTGCTTTGAGGGGAGGCATGCAAGGAGGCAGCAAGGACTGCCCAGGCAGGACCAGCACAGCAG
The DNA here is from genome assembly GCA_013397195.1 of Hylia prasina. Lineage (NCBI taxonomy): Eukaryota > Metazoa > Chordata > Aves > Passeriformes > Sylviidae > Hylia > Hylia prasina. The sequence continues at coordinate 365,754 of VYXD01014883.1, read as the reverse complement.
CGGCACACAAGGAGTTCATGCCATGGATCCATCCTGTCAGGCACAGGGGCCAAGATGTACCAACAGCCCCAGCTGCAGCCTGGGATAGCTGTGGAGTGGGACACCATCCCTGCAGCCACTCACTCAGCAGAGCAAAGCTTGGCAGAGGCATGTGAATGTGCCAGGGGGTGCAGGGATCATATGTGAGGCTGTGGAGGGTTGTGTGAGGGGAGGTGGTAAATTACTTTCCTATCCACACTTTTCACTGCCAGAGCCACATGGCCAAGCCCCCTGTGTTCAGGAGTCTCTTCTCCACTTACTGTGAGAATTGATGCCACAGTACAAGACATTCCTTAAATAAACAGATTCCACCTTCCAGGCTGGAATCTAAACCCCTGATGTCCCCCAAAATCAGTCTCTAATCCCTTTACAAGAAGTCCCTAAGTTCTGGCACTCAGAGCAGGGAACCTCCTACACAGAGACATGATTTCAGTGGTACCACTACCCCTCTGTAGAAGCCATCTCTGGTGCCTCACTCCTGTGTGTTTTTTCCCAAATGCAACTTGAACCATCTTTGCCAGCTGGTTGCCAAAGGCTTCAGCTCTCTGTAGAGGACAGACTTGTGACCATTGACTTGACATAGGAGGCACATGTACTGAGCTGATGGAGACTTCCCCACCTGGAGGGATGGGCAGATCCACCCTCAGCAACCCTGCCTGCCTGTGACCAGTACCCTGTGCTTTCACCAGCACACAGCAGCTCTGTGCACAGCCAGCATGAAAGGTGTCAGCTGCTCATGTCCATGCTAAAGGGAAAATGTCTCCTTTATCTTTTAGGAATGAATCTGTTTGAAAGAGGAAAATCTCCAGGTGGACAGGGCTCATTTGCAACAGAACATCCTCCTCACCAAGATTAGTCTAAGAAAAGAGGAGATAGGTACTTCAAGATGTTTCCTTTTATGCTAGCACAGACAAAGCCAAGAACTCAGCTGTCCATCTTTTTGGAAAACCTGGAGGAAGCTCCTGTTTCGGGCCACTCCACTGCTCAAGTAAGCACATCATGCAAAGAAAGGTTATACTTCCTCTCAGGTGCCTTGGTCCTTCATGTTACTAAAGTTAAGCTGAATCTTTCTGCTTTCCTAGGATGGCACTGCCACTTATGAGCCCAAAACAAGGAATCGTGAAAAAAAAAAACAAACCCTAAAATTGTTGAACAGTGCTCCTGCCCAGCTTGCACAGTTCTGTCAAAGGGTTTCCATCCTTACTTTGTCCTTCCACATGATGCCAGGGTCTCTCCCCTTCCCCTACAGCCCAAGCTCTGACTAAGCAGAGGCTCTGTCCAGTGAATAACTGGAACCAGCCAACCTACTCACCACCTGGACAAACCCTGACTGGGACTCTAAAGGCCCAGGGAGGAATCAGACAAATGCAGTGCCCAGTAACAGAATGGAGGGCCTGGCTATTCCTGGCCAACACTGTGCCTCCCATGCAGGGAGATCTACTGGGGAGAGCCAGAGATGGAGAAGCAGACACAAAAGAGGAAAGGGGACAGAGGAGTCAGCCAAGGAGCAGAAGGGCCCAGCCCATGGCTGCATTCCCTGGAGTCAGAGGGAAGAGCCAAATGTCTCTCCCTCCAACAGCCCAGACTCCTGTGAGCGTGGCAGTGTTGCTGGCGAGCCCTGCCCGGCACATCACACTGCAGGGCTCTGCTCTGGTTGCACTCAAGTTAAAAATACTGCAGGAAGCAAAACCAGGACAGAAGCTGCTGCCCAAAGAGTGCTTTTATCTCTGCCCAGCAGACTCACCAGCCTTCCCAGCACTAGGGCAGGAAGAGCCAAGAAATAAGGAGGGGGAGAAGAGCTGAGTGCCTGGGGGAAAGGCAGGGGAGTAAGAGTCAGGCCTGTTGGGCTGTGCTCAGCCCCACTCAATGACAGTCCTGCACCTGCCAGGCTGACCCACACAGACTGTGTGTCTGCCCACACAGACTGCCTGCAGATCTTGGCTACAAGCCTACAAAAACTGCCCCTTCCCCCAGGAGAAGTTTGGAGCCATCAGTGTGCCCATGGGACTGCAAAGCCTGGGGGCTGGGGATGGGTCTGCATTTGGGGTTGGATTTCAGCCCTAGGGTTTCTACCCCCTCCAAAGCAGTCTTGGCCAAGTGCTCAGGATGCCACAGTGCTTTTCAGAGCAGACACTGAAGACACATTGCAGCTGATGACCAGAGCTAAACCAATGAAATGCCCTCACCCAGCTACTGCAGCATCTCTTGCATCTACCAATGCCTCCAGCCTGCTGTGGGAGGAAACCATGGCAGAGAAGGTGCTCACTCCCATCACCTCCTTGCAGGCAATAGTTAACAACACGACCTCTCTGTCAGAAAGATGTAACTGAGAACAGTTTTCTTCTAACCAGCCTCGAGGCACTCAGTCTCTTGCTGCTCAGTGCAAATATCCTGGAGTTTCTTTGATAGGAAGAACAAAACCAACCAACTAAACAAAAAACCCATAAAAAACCTGGACAGGATACCAGGCAATCATCAGGACTCCTGAGCAGGTCAGTGCACAAACTCCCAGCCCTGGTTCCCTGGGCCAGCACTGTCCCCAGGCGGAGAAGCCCAAGTAGTTCAGGTCAAACTCACAGGAGGGTATGGCTGCCTTTACAATGCTTGTGCTGGCCCCAGACAAGGGGAACAGGGACAGGGGCACAGCACCTCAGTTGGGAGTAAACACTTACGTGCATTGACATAGATACTCCATAAGTTTGTACACCAGAGAAACCAGGACTTTAAACACCAGAGCATTCCCAAACAAAAGATTAGTACACAGGAAAGGGGGAATTTTTTTCTTTTCTTGTTTTTTTTAGGATGCCTTAGAGACGTCCTAGGCTAGTTTCTTTAAAAAAAGAAAAAAAAAAAAATAAGAAAGAAAGAAAGAATAATTATTTAAAAAGAAATACACATCAGTAAACTGTTAAGTGAACAGCCTCCTCCACAATCCAGCTGGTCGAAAAGCCAGCACTGCTGCTAATAAATTAGAGGGTGCGGGTGCAGCTCTTGCCCACAAGTCTCTATACAATAGGAAACCTTTTCTAAACGTTCACAGCTCTTGCCAGGTCTCAGATGGTCACTGGGTGATCCCCTCTGCCCTTTGGGTACCTGCCTCTCACTGATCCTGCATCTGCTGCTGCATCTTCTGCAGCATCTCTTGCATCCGCCGTAACTGCAGGAGACACAGAAGGGAGAGTCAGAAAGGGACCAGGGGATCCAGACTGTGGCAGCCCCTTGCAGCTGGCAGGGGATCCCTGAGGGAGTATTAACTCCTGCCTGAACACAGAGGCACCTGTGTCTGGGGTGGAATGGAGCTATGTTTCCCTGACAGAGGAAGCCACAGCCTTCACACCCTGTCTTCCACCCCAGGAACCTACAGGGGGACACAGGAGGGGGAAGCCTCAGGACTACCTCAGTGGGCCAACCCTGGAGAAACTCCTGGGATTTCAGCTGCAACACCCAGGCAGAAACTGTACTCACCTCCTCATCCTTCATCTTAATCAGCTTCTCTGTCTCAGTGTCTGGTGTTGGGAGAGGCAGAATAGGAATGGGGCTTTCTATCCTGTTGTCCTGAGTCAGCTTGCTAGAGAGATAGAGAGAGGGAGTAAGAGCTCGTGGTTGTGGTCCAGGATGACTGGCTTTGGTGTCACCACACAGTGACTGTCACTCCCCATGGCAGAGCCACCAGCAGTGCAGCATCACACACCCAACCAGGAGGAGAGGCCATAGGGCAATCCAGTCCAGAGCTGTGGCATGCATTTGGATAGAGAATGAGACCCCCTGGTCAGGGGGTGGGAGGCGTGGAACAGGCACAGTAGCATTGCTCTGAGGGCTGGGGTGCCCATGACTGCAGGTAGGGGACACAGGAAGGAGGTGATTTGCTTTCAAAAGACAAGAGCTGTCAGTACATGAGGGAAGGAACAGTAGTAGCCAAAGAAGTCTGGGCTGAAATTGGAACATCAACATGTCACTTGCACGTGTTCACCACTTGGAGTCACCATTGGCTCATTATTGAGACAATTCCAGTCTTTGGATCTTCTACCAAAACGACTCTCTAGAAATGGCCCTATGCTGGTTTTATGAAATTTGTTCACTAGCAAGGAACTAATCATGGTGTGAGAAACAGTACCAAAATGAAGCTTTCTCTAGGCACAGCAACTACTTTTTCACTGTGCTCTTCTTTTAATAGACACACAGCCTACCTAAATAGCAGCTGTGATACTGCTCACCCAGCTCTAGCATTTAACATAGTTATTCTGGGACTCCATCTACTTGCTGCTGGAAAAAACAGGCTTGTCTGCTATGCAAAAGCACTGGGTTACACTGTGTGCCAGGAGAATGTGCCAACCTGCATGTCAGCACACATGCAGCACTGCTCCTTGCTGAAGCACAGCCATTCTGCTCTGCAACGTGGCAGCACAGAGCTACCAAGACAGGGCTGGCAGGAAGTGAAGGGAATGGTTCACAACAGAGCAGCCAAGACCTAGTTAAACCCAAATTTTTTCACCAGTATATCAGTCATGGAAGGAAGAAGGAAAAATAGACGTCTCAAATGAGAAGCCTGTGAGTGTTCTCCTGTTTTCTGATCATTCTGACTAAAACTACAGATCATCAAATGCAAATATATTGTCTCACTAATTGCCTGGACCCCATTGTCTGAAAAACAGCAGCATCCCAAGGGTCATGTTATTATTTAGACATAACTGCAGAGCACAGAATGCATTCCTGCTCACCAATGCACACAGCTATCATTCACCTATTTTATTAGGCTGGATGTATTTCATCCACTGGTAGAAACAGCTCTTCAAAAGAATCTCCAGGCCTATTTCTCTATATCTGCATGGGGAATCCTGAGACAGCAATGTGGATTCTCAAAAGCATTCCTGCCTTGGGTTCAGGCTGTGCGAAACATGCTTGGATTTGCTATTTTAGTTCCCAGTGCCATTCCTGGAGGCTGCAGCCCAGCAAGTCCCCAGCAGATCCACAGCCTCCTAAGCAATGAGCTCTTGTGAGAGCAATCCCAGGTGCACAGAGGGTGACAGACCCCTCCCACCACAGGTGAGGACCCACCTGGTCATTTGCTGGATGCACTGAGCTCGATAGTTCTCGTAATGGACGTCGCAAGTGACGTCCTTCAGGTCGTGCATGTGTGTCCGGATCAGCATGTTCCGCAGCTTCACGAAGTCGCAGTGTGCCTGGTTTTCCACTGTGGAAGCAACAATGGGAGAGTGCTTGGATATCACACCTCACCAGGCCTCTCCAGGGAGCCCCTTCTCAGCTCCTGGACACACAGACTGGACTAAAACCCCACCCCAGGGTTCCTTCCTCATCATCCCCTGCCACTGCCCTGGCACGGGCCTCAATGGTGCTCTGCACTTCTCAACACTGAGGCCAGGCTGCTGAAGGCACTGTGCTCCCAGGGCTTTTTCTGTGTAAAAGGATTAATTAAGCACACAGAGCAGAGCCCTGAGAGAGGATCCCATGTACATGGAATGTCACTGTTATAAGCACGGTGAGCACAGCTGGTGCTGGAGGTAAATTGCTTGTCTCATCAGAATTTAAGACTAATCAAAAGGCTCCTGTAGACAAAATCAGCCCCTGAGGGGCAAAGCCAAGAGCAAGCAATGGAGAGCTGAAAGAGCTGCTGTTGCCATGGGGAGCCTGGCTCCAGACAGTGCTGTGGGAAGCACTGTGCTGCTGTGATGATCTCCTTTTGCCTCTCTGTAGGGCTGGGGAAAACCAGCTGTATCAGACATAGGGGTTTACAGAGTTGATCCTACTGCCAAATGCCAGCATCCCGACAGGGACAGCCCACTCTGGAGCCATTGAGGGAGCAGAGCTAACAGCTGGGCAGCCCAAGCAGCCAGCACCAGCCCATGAGTGCAGACCCAAGCTTTTGGGATCTAAAGCTGCAAGGTCTTAAAGCAAGAAACCAGCAAAGGCAAATCAGCAACAGCAGCAAAAGCCATTCCAGGGTTATTCTGCCTAAGGGCTTTATGAAATTTCTCCCTTTAGAAAGGAAGAAAGTTAGAGACAAACACTGTGCTTCAGCACAGCCTCCAGCCCAGCAATTCCAGCACTTATAGGAGCAGCAGCAGAGGAAGGAGTACACAAGGGTTTATGATTGTTTGGCTGAGGGCAACAGCTTCTCGCCAGAAAATAAATGGGCAATGCCCAGCCTCCCCGGCAAAATAAGAAGCCATATCCTAGTGCATATTAAAGCTTAGGCATTTATCCATTCACACTGGAGCCTCTCTTCCTCATCTGCAATGGGAGGGTGACTGATACGCTCCCACTAACACAGACCTCCTGAGCCAGTCCTGGTGCCTCAGTCTCTGCCCTACCTTGTCCCCTGCCATGTGCCAAAGGTGGCACAGGCAGTCCCAGCTCTCCCCTGCCATCCCTGTTGGAAATGCCTGTCTGTCCTTGCCCCATCCCTGCCTGCCCCTCCTCCCAGTGCTCCCAGGCTCCACACTTACCTTCTACAATGCCCCAGGGGTAGAGCCGTCCACGGACCCGCTGGCCCTTCGCCTCCACCACGGTGTTACTGCCAATGACAGCAAAGGGAGCGCTCTCCTGGAATGAGAGGCACTGCTGAGCCCAGCTGAGCCCCAGGCTGCCCAGGGATCCCTCCACCAGGGGCTAAGCTCAGGCATAGCACAACAGCAGGAGGAAGGTGCTGGTAGGAAAGGCACAGGGACATCCACATGTGCCACAGAGCAGGGCATCACAACCCGGTTGCAGAGAAAAACCTAAAGCACTGGGATCTACAGGCAGCCTAGTTCCCAGCCCGACCTCAGCTGTCCTGAGGGAAGCTGTGTCTCTGCAGGTGCCTGCATCCCTTCATTAAGGGGTAGCTCTACAAGGAAGCCAGAGCAGAGAGAGTAGGACCCCAAGCAGGTGGGACAATGTACACCAAGAGCAGGAATGTACAGGCTGTGCTCCACTCTGCTCAGAAGGGAGTCAAAGCCCATTGTGCCCCTCTGACAGGAGAAACAAGGCTGTACTTGCACACACAGGCTTGGAAGGCAGTGAGGACTGGGCTGCTGGGGCCTCCAGATATGCCTGTATGATCATGTTGTGTCCCCCAGTGCAACTGATGTGTCACAGTAGTGCCTAATCACACACAGATCTCTCCTCCTTGCTGATGGCATCACCCAGAAACAGGTACTCAGAACTGTTGTACAACCCAGCTTTCAGCTTAAACACACAGGCTGAGGCAGATGGAGGAAATGACACTGCCTGGAGGGAGAGCAGAAGGGCTGTGGGCTCATGCCACACTTGACTTCATGGCACCAGCAAGGACATCAGCACTTTCTCCAGCCCATCCACCACATGAGCCAAGGCTGCTCCCTGGGTAGCACTAGCACAGGCCTCCAGCACAAGCAGGGCAGCTGTGCTTCCTTCTGGACTGACCCACATACCCATGAGCCTGATTCCCCAGACCCTGCTGAGCAAATTCCTTACCTTCAGCTCTCTGTCTTGCTGCTTGAACTCCTCATCTTCATCAGAGTCACACTCAGGAAACTGGTACACTTTAATGCCAAATTTGTCAATCTCTTCCCGGATCTGTCTCCATGCAAGACAAAACCAAAAGGATGTAAAACTGAATAGAGAACTGCTGGGTTTATTCTGTTTATGCTACCATGGTTTGCTATAGCCTACAGATGGCAAAAGGATTTGATGTTTCTTCTACAGTCAGCCTCTCTGCTGACTTCCTTTGTCACAGCAGAGCACAGCTGCAGCTGTATGTTCAGGGACTGTGTATGTGTGTGTTTATATATACACACACACACAAACATGCTGTACAGACACATAAATACATATATCTATCTCCCCTCCCTCCTCAGCTCATCCCTGCCACTATTCAGGTATAATTTTGTACAGAAAGAGCACCTCACCCTCTCTTTTAGCTTCCGGATCTCGGAGGGGATCAGGCAGTCGGCTTTGGCAATCAGGGGCACAATGTTGACCTTCTCATGCAGAGCCTTCATGAATTCAACATCCACAGGCCTCAGCCTGCAGCAGGGATGAGGGACACTGTTAGCACAGACACACTGGGCAGCTCCCCCTCCAGCCTCTCTCACTCACCCAGCACAAGGGGAATAGGACAGCCCTGTCACAAGAGCCTGCAGAAGCACTGGGACAGCCCTCAGCTCAGGCTGTACCTTCAGGAAAGCTGTTTCCAGTTTAAGCTGCTGAGTGTCTCATACAGACACCTGTGGGCCTGATGTTTCTGAGTCTGTAAGGTTTTCAGCCTGTCAGTGGCTGATTTTCTTTCCAAAGGAAGAATTCTTGGGAGGATTTTTCTTCAAAGGACAGTTCCTGTAAACAACTATTTTCTTCTCATAACATTTTCTAAGTTCTCATAATAACCTCTCTCCCAGGTAATGTTTCTGTTACTTAACCAATGGAGAGAGGTGTCAATTCTATGGACCAATGATTTGCCTTTTTAGTGCAGCGTGTTATAAAAAAGGCTGGATGAATTGTAAATAGAGCCTTCTGATCTTTCTTCTGCCTTGAACTGGAGTCAAGCTTCTTTATTTCGTGCCACACATTGCAACAGACACTGGCTGGGTGTTTGCTCCCTTGCAGGCCAAATACTGCCCAGGCCACAGCCTGGGGTCTCCCTCCAGCTGTCCTGTACCACAGGCAGCCAACACAGCCCCTTCAGCTGCTCCAGGCTAAGCTGACACGTGAGCCAACAAGGGGCAGGGACTGAAGGCAGCTTAAAACTCTCTTTTCTACACATCAGTCCAGCTTAGCTAGGTAGGAACATACAAGTCTGCATGGCATTATTTCTGCTGATTTTCAAACCAGGCTGTAAGGCCTGAGGGAGATCTGCTCTGCCTGTTTGCAGGCAGCCTGTCCTGCCAGTGAAGGGAAGGGAGTGTTTTGATGCTTAGCAAAGGGAGAACATCCAGACAGCTCCTCTCCTGTGCCAACAGCCCTGGCAGTGTACAAGCTGCTATAGGGCAATCCTGGGCCACAAGGGTCTTCCCTCTGGAGTGAGTCACCCCCCAGGCCTGGAGTGTGGGCTCTCACCCGTGCCCAAAGGGAGAGATGAAGTAAAGGCAGCAATGCACTCGGTTGTCCTGGATGTTCTTCCGGTTCAGGCCACTCTCATCACGGAAATACTGTTCAAACTGCTGGTCAATGTAGTCAGTGATGGGCTTCCAGCTGGGAAGGGCAATTCAATCAAAACAAAAGCATCAGTAGTGTCTCCTGTCTCCTAATGACTGTGAGGTCAAGGACAAAAAGGACCCCAGCAGTGCCCTGCTCACCATTCAGTGTTGTTAACAGCATCTCCAAAGCCTGGTGTGTCCACTATGGTCAGCTTCAGCTTGACACCCTTCTCCTCAATGTCCACCGTGTGCTTGATGATCTCCACCGTCTGGTTGATCCTCTCTTTGAACAGGAGCATGTGAGTTAAAGCCAGGCTGTAATGCTGGGGTCCCCACTGCACCCATGACAAGCCAGCTCCCTCTTATCACTGAGCACAGGGAGTAACACAGGTTTCAAAAACCCCAGATCATGCTCTAAGGAGTCTCAAGGGGGTGGTACTGCAGGAGGCCAGCAGCAGGCAGACAGACTCCAAGAAGATACACAAACCTCTGAAGTGCCTGTAGCCCAGCTGTTCTGAACATTTTGTCAAGTCACTGGGGAAGGGCAATCTGTACTATACTCCAGCATCCAAGAACAGAAGACAAATCTTAATATCTCATCCCAAAGGGCTAGTGCTGCTCTGCAGCTTATCTTCCTTTCAAAGGACAGAAGAGCCCTACAGCCAAACCATTTTTGCTCAACTCTAGTGCCTTAGCAGACACAAAGGAGAGCAGAACCACAAAGAAGAGGGCTGGGATCCAGCCAAGCTTGTAGCTGCTGCTGAAGCAAGGAACCAAAGTGCTTGTCCTTAGGACAGTCCCATTCACCCTGCTTTACCCCAACTTACCCTCTGCATTGAGGAGCTTTCTGTCTTTGTAGAGGTCTGTCAGGAACAGACTATTCACCAGCGTGGATTTGCCCAGACCCGACTCTCCTAATTGACAGTGAAAAGGGGAGGAGGAAAAAGCAAGCAACATGACCCACTAATTGACTTACAAATGAAACTTTGAACAAGGCTTTGAATCCTGAGCCAGAGGAAGCAAGAGAGATGAGCTGTCAGGAGCTGTTCATTGGCACTACATTTTTCCAGCAGTGGAAAGACTTTTGCTGCAATATGTCTCAATCCTCGTACAAGTGTGATCTCCCAGCTCCCCTCTCTACTTCCTTTCCCTCAGTCCCTGTTTGACCCTGCCTTCACCACCCAGAGCAGTCCCTGCTGGAGGAAAAGCTTGCTCGAGTGGGTTGTGAGGGGTCAGGAGGGGCCTGCTCCTCCTAGGGGAACTGCCACAGGCTGGAGAGTAAAGCAAGGCCTGAGACAAGGACCAGAACAGAGTGAGGGGAGGCTCCAGGCACTATGGGAGCCCCTAAGAGAAGTGAGGAGAGCTGGTTCTCTCCACATACCCACTATGTGGCCCAGCCACCTTCATCCATGGGTAGTCTCACCTGCAACCATCAGGGTGAAGTCGAAACCTTTCTTCACGGATTTCCGGTGGACCTGGTTTGGCAGAGTGGCAAAGCCCACGTACTGCTTCTCATGGTCCTGCGGGGCAGAGGTGGATGTCAGCAGGTCAGAGTGTGCCATTCCTTCACACACTGACAGGGAGTGGGACTCAAAAAGCCCCTGGGGCAGAGCCAAGGGCTGGAGGAGACGCCAATACCTGCTCTGGCAGCAACACAGGGCAAGGCACACGCCACCTCTGGGCTTAGGGACTTGGCCCTTCCCACAGGTGGGCACAAAGGGACATGTCCCTGCTTGGCCACACTCCCAGCAGCTTCCCAGCACAGAGAGCACAAGGGAAAAGGCACATCCCACCATTCCCACCAGACAGCACATCCCGGGCTGCTGCTGACAGACAGTCTTCCTAACTGCTTCATCTGCACAGTCACAGGCCCTCTTCACAGCAGGGTCACCAAATGCCACGTCTCCCCTGGTCATTTCCACATCCTTCCCACCAGAGGCACACGTGCTCTGTAGTTAGCACCCTGGGACTTGCACTGTCCTGAGCCATGTCTAGAGGAAGGTACAGTGGCTCAGCTTTTGCTTGACCTGAGAGGGGATTATTTCTTGCTGTGTCACAGCCACTCCTGACTGAATAAGAGGAAATCCTGAGTAATCTCTTGTGTTATTTCTGAAGAGACCAAAGTTCAAGGAGTGTGAGTAGTGGAAGGATGTGGAAATATTGATAATTGAACTAAGATGATTTTGGTGAGGGTATTACATTTAGTACTACTGGAGTATTACCTACCCCCCAACCACCCCCCAGACATAGCCCCTTGTCATTGAGTGCTCTCTCACAGCACAAATTCCACAAGCACCCCACAAGCATGGCACATGCTCTGTACAAGCACACTAAGCCATTCACAAGTGCCTGAGCTGGAGACATCATAGACTCGGCATTTCAACATCACTGAATATAATCATACCACTGGGATTCACACCACGGATACATCCATGGAGCCAAGAGTTCCTCAAAACTGGCCCTAGCTCCTATTCCATGCATGCTTTCAAGCACATGACTGCATTCAGCCGTTTTCCAGGCACAGCAGGGAACACCTCTGTTTGTAAGTTTAACTACCTCCATTCCTGGGCCACACAGCACCAGGGTGGTGAGCTTAGGGCAATGCTGACTTGCACCTATTTCCACACTGCAGGTGGGCAACGTTCCTCCCAAGCAGCTTTCTACAGCTGCGTGTCCACCTGTGTGAGAATCCCTGGGCATCCTCAGTCTGACAGACTGCAAAGTTTCACTGGGGCCATTGAGCAGGGAAGACAGAGAGTCTCCTACTCCAATTTATGGCTGCTCTGGAGCTGCCCACTGAGATGGAACAGATGTGGCTGATGGGCCATCATGGCCCAAGGACTCTGTCCTTTAGCAGTGTCACTACCTTCCAGCAAAATTGAGGTTTGGTTTGGGTCTGGAACTTGGTCATTTTAGCCCTAAGTGATTGTGGGTTCTGATCTCTCTCACCTCCCATAGCTGAAGCAATGTTGTTTCACCACCCCACACTCCAGAAAGGCAGGAAGGGACAGAGAAAATGAAATTAGAGAAAAGAGAAGAATTAGAGAGTGCCCAAAGTGCTCCACTGGCAGCTGTAATCACTGATCTAAAAGGCAGTGACATCCCAAGCAGCAGTGCAGCAATCAGCAGCGAGACCCCTGGGTGATGAGTGATGGCAGCTCTGACGAGCTGCATGTAGCAAAGCAATGCCTGCCTGGGGGTCACCACAAACTGCCACCCAAAGGGCTCAGCAGAGGGCAAATGAGGTGCACAAAGCAGAGTGAGAAACGTGATAATGGCAAGGTCACAAAAACAAGGAAGAAAAGGCAGCTTCCAGCCTGCAGTACCAGAGCTGTCTCACAGCGGCTTCACTTCCTGGTAAAACACATCCATGAGCAGAGCCAAAGCGGACACGTAACAGCCAACACTTCACAGTAAAAGATCCAGTGTTTCCCAGCAAGCACCACAAATATACAACATACTTCCCTTTTGTGCTTCTCCTGCCCTGATCTTTACCAGACTTCAGAAAGAGTACGATCACCTGCTCTCTCCAGTGACTTGACATGTGAAACAGTACTAGTAATGTGCTAGTGAAACCATAGCTGAGGCTTGGGGTGTGTTTCTCTTGTTTTGTTTAGTTTTTAACCTAGATGAATAAGGGCTGACAATGGAGACACTGGGGAGCTGCACTCTGGTGCAACTCCACTTACTTCTGCCAGGTGTAACTGGCTGAACCTGATCTCATTTCTGTTCAGCCCAACCAAGACAGTGTGGATTTGCTGTACCTGTGGTTGCCTTCCCATAGCTCTATGGAATCACGATATTCAAGATGAGCAAACGCCAGCTGGTGCAGGACACTGCCCTTTACCCACGACTCATGCAGTCATTTCCCTTGAGAAAGGAAGGTCAGTGCTGAGTGCAATACCAACAGAAGAGCTTCCCTCACTATGGGGGGCAGCCAGACCTGTGAGGGGAAAAACCCTGTCCCCAGCCATGTCTCCCTCTGACCTACCATGGACACACTGCAGAACCCTGTCAAGGGTGAAGGCAAGAGATGCAAGATGAACTGTGAGGAGGGATCCCCTTCTTATAACAGCCCTCTCTCAGGAACAGCAGCATGGTCTCTGCCCCAGCCTTGACTTGTGGTCCTATACCATGGCTTTGAGACACTCAGTGTGTGTGCTCCTATCCCAGTCATATTCAGGCACCATGACAGGCATGTACCACCACCTCTGCCAGCATGGCAACATCAGCGTGGCACTTAAGGAGCCCAAGTAGCCTCCTGAGCCTGGTGTATGTCTTGCTCAAAGCTCTACACCACTTATAACCTCCAGGTACTATCTGCAGAACAATCATGCACAGGGTGAGAGGCCTGGGAGGGTTATTGACAGAGACAGGGGGCTTTCTGGGTTATAAAAGGTTAAAATCCATTCATTAGATGAGATGCTTGGATGGAGGGAGTTCCTAAATGCATCACAGCCCCTTCTCACAGCTCTTGACCCTCACAAGCCAGGTCCCATCAAGCTCACAAAAGCCAGGGCAGTTGCTTCCTGCCCTGCACTTCCCTTGCCAGCTCCAGCTGTCAGGAAAGGGCCTCAGCCAGCCAAGCCAGCAGCACTGTGGCACAAGGAGCCTCTCTCCCACCGCCTGCTCCATGCTGCTGCCTTTGTTCCTGCAGGCATCCACCTCTCACGTGCCTGGCAATGTGCCCCACACACCAACACAGAGGCCATCAAGAGCTGTGGCCAATCTTTGGGACCCTGTCACAAACCAAAGCACCCCAGGCCAAGCAAAATACACCCATACTCTCCTTTGGCACATGCTTGCTGGTTCACAAGACATTACAGCAACATGTCACATCCTTACAACCTCTAACACCCTGAGGTGAGGTGGCCAGGGTTGCCCTGGCAGCCACTGCTCTCCCTGGGAGCTCAAGCCACACGTCAAAGCCCTGAGTGGGCTCAAGCCCTATTCCTGTTGGGGGCATAGAAACATTCAGGATGTGTTGCACAGAAGAGAAGCGATCCTGGTCCTGAGATGTTCACAGGGCTGTCTGCACCTCCAAGTACAGTCTCCATCACTCCTGTCCTTCTCAATTCCCTCCTCACATCTCTGGTGGATGTGCTGTTTAAACCAACCCAGATCTCACGTGACTTCACCATTCAGCCTCAGGATAAAAGGGGCCTTGCTGGGTATATTCAGAAGAGCTAAAATTAAACACCACGGGACCACAGCAAATTTGAAGAATAATCCCTATCAAGGTCTGAAGCAAGCCCCAGAAATGATGGAACTGCGCTCGGACCATGGCGCCTCTGCCTCTCCAGGGGGAAGGGGCCCTCTGCGTGTCACAGCCTCCAGCACAAGGCATCCAGCTCCCTCCTAGGCAGCCCTTCATACAGCCCTTCCCCTCCGGCCAGGCACGGCCGCACATCCGCGTCTGCACGAACCCGCACAGCCCAGCCCCGGAGCACAGGCAGACCCTTTTCTTCCTTTCGTTGCAGAAAGCTGAATAAATTCATAACACAAACAGTCCCCGAGGCATCTGCCGCGGACATCTGCTCCTCGGGCCTGGGGCTGAGCACAGGAGTATCGGCAACACCACTCGCCCACCAGCATTTGCTGAAGAGAAGGAACGCGGCCAGCAAAGCACAGCATTAACACAGCGTTAATTAACACAAATCAGACTGCGTGTGGGCATACACTGCGCTGACTCCTGCCCTGAGCCCGCTCATGCACACAGGGATTCAGACGGGGAATCACTGCATCGAACAACCGCACAAAAGCGTCGCGCATCTCGCAAGTGCCCCCCGCGCCCCTCGGCCCTGCGCCCGCGGGGGCTGCTCCCCTCCTTTCGGGACCCGCCGTCCCTCCCTTACCGGCGTCTTTCCGCTCCTCTGCTCCTCAGAGGTCTCATCTTGTGCTGCGCGCGTCTTCTCGGGCACCATCCTCCCCCCTCCTGTCCCTGCTGCTCCCCGGCTCGCGCAGTGCTATAAATACATCCCTGTACCTTCAGCTTGCCTGGGTGGCTTCGCTGTGCCTGCGTCCGGGGAGACAGCAGCCGCTCCACTAACCGCTCCTGAATAATGATCGAATCCATAACCGCGGCTGGCAGGACAGACGGACAGCCACCGCGGGCCAAGGGAAAAAACCCCAACCCATGTATTCCCTCCCAGCCTTCGCTAAATCCATGCGGCAGCCCCTCCGCCTACGCGTGCACACACACGCAGGGCTGGCTCGGCTCGCCTCGGTGCCGAGGCGAGGCGAGGCGAGGAGGAGAGCCGAGGAGAAGCGAGGAAGGGCGAGGAGGTTCCCAGGCAGCTGCCCGGGATTTCCTGCCTCCGCCTGTGCCGCGGGAGGAGCCTGCCAGCGAGGACAGGACAAAGGCCACCGCGGCCGCAGGCCAGAGGCAATGTCTCTCGCCCCGCCAGTGTCCCGCGGAGCGGCTGTGCACGTACCGGATGCTGTCCCTGCCATCAGTCTGACTCCGCGCGACAGATGGGCCTATTCAGCTGGAGGATTTCTTACATACCCTGTCTGACGCAACCGAGACAAAAGTTGGCTGGAGGAAACCTGCTCTCAGCAAAAATGTGCTGATTCTGGCTTTGTGGGTGAAGGTGTCAAGGATCCACAAAGCCCCCAAAAAGCAAGGTTCAAATATAACCCCCAGATCACAGTCCTGGTTGATGTGGATTTGTCCCCACGTGGTGTAGGCTGATCTCTTGTCTAGTCCAGGATCTGTTGCAGCCTCATCTCTGAATCCAATTGGAACAGCAGCAGATGCATTCTGGATCTTACAGCAACCATTCAGGGTCTGAAGACGTTTCAGAATAAGAAAGTATCTGTGTGTCCATTAAGCGGATGCACCCAACCCAACAACAGCCCAGCACACCAAAAGTCATTCAAATCTCAAGTCTGGGTTCTGAACCTTTATAAAATATGCTTTCCAGCTATTCTGTGCAGCCACAGAAACTGAACAGGAATTTATATACAACAGACCAAAAGCTCCTAATTTCATGTAATCACACCATTCTGGAAACCAGGGAGTTAATACCACAGCATGTATAATGAAGTGACAGGAGATGACAGCACTGGTGGTGCTGGAGGAACCTGTCCCTTGCCCCACAGGTTCCTAAGCAGCTTTCTGCTCACCAATGGGGAGGACACAGGCTGCAGCCATACTCCTGCCCTGCTCTCACCCAGAGCTCCTGCTGCTTCTCTGGGATCTGCAGGGCTTCAGCAGTGACTCTACAGAGTGCCAGACCAGCAGGGTCTGCCCTGGTCACCTTGGGCCACAACCCAGGGCCTCCTCCATGTACCTCAAGTCTGGCTGACACCAGGTTCTGTTATAAGGTCACTACAACGTCCAGTGGCCTGAAGTCTGGGAGCAGCTGTGAGTGTGCAAAGGCAAGAAGAGGGGAAAACCCCCCAGTGTTTTACCTGTGCTGCCATCCCGCAAGCTGACGGAGGGTGATGTCAGAAGTCACAGGCACAAGGTCCTAAAGGTTGATAAAAATAAATGGAGGAGAACTGGCAAGCACTTCCAGAGCAGGAAAACTCCTGCGATACGACACACATGAAACCTTCTCTGAACCACCCCGCTCCGCCAGCAGTATCCTTAATTACACCCACTGAGTTTTGTTCCCAGTTGTTTCTGTGTGTAGCAGTCAAGCAGAAGGCCTGGACTGAGATCCAGGTGTGGCAGGAATTGCCAGTGCTCAGAACATGTCCCTGTTTGGCGGCTCTGCCCTCACTCTGCAGCATTGCTCCATTCCCCAGGGAGCTGACAGCCCTGCACTGGTCTCCCAGCTCAGTGGTAGGTCAGGCCACACTCATGACACCTCTTCTTCCTCCTAGATTCACCTAATCCTTGCTTTCCAGGGTTGGGGGACTCTCCCATCAGGTCTGCAACTAATACACGACTGAGGAGCAGTGATGGCACCATGCTGCCTGCACTGGGCAGCAAGAGCAATGGCTTGTGGCACACCCAAGGTGCATCCAAAACCTTCTTAAGATAACAGGAGGTTTCACCAGTCCTTCTCCACCATAAACCACAATAGTGCAAGCAAACCCTCTCCAATCCCCATGAATTCTCATGGCTTGGAAAATCCTTGTCTGAGGGCCACAGGCCACATGGCCACCAACCACAAGCATCTTCCAAAAGCACATGGAGACACGCTGTGTCCCCACTGCACCAAATCAGGACATTCTTTTGGGCTGGGATCACAGATGAAGTCAACAATGATTTGGCTGCAACAAAACCACAGTGTTGTTCATGGCCCCAAGAGCTGTGCTGACAGTGCAGAGAGGAACAAGGAACTACTGTCTCCCAAGTGCCTTGAGGTCTCACACATCACACATGCTCCCAGGACTGGCAGCCAGGGAGGAATTCCAGTCAGAAGGCCATGCCTGACAACTCAGGGAGCAGATTACGAAAATAAACAGAAAAGTAGGTCTTGGCTACAGAGATCATCTTCAGACTGAGTGGCCAATGCTATGGCTTCCAAAATGCTGAAGGATGGTCAACTGGTCTCAACCTCCCCTGTCGCTCCTAGAGATGCTCATCTGGCATCCTCAGAGTTACCACACCATAAATGACAGACTTGTTTGTGTCCCTCAGATGTGCTGCATGACACACCCAGAGCTGTTGGCTCAGGCTCATCTGTGTCCAAACTTCCCAAATACAGCTAATCTTGTTTTGCCTCTGCCCTTTCTGATCACAAACCTTTTTCCACACAGCCCTTAGAAATGCCAAGTGTAAATCCTGGCCTGCTTGCTCCTCCAACAAGAAATCTGATGTACACCATCCTTAAAAGAAGAAAAACAGATGAAAGCTCGAGCAGTGTGCAGCAGAGCTCGGCAGGGAAAAACTTGGCACTTCCAAGATGTAGAGCAAATCCAAAGTGTTTTCTTCCACTGACACCTCTAACTGCTTCTCCAGGCAGGTGCTCAGGTGCTCACAGCAGCAGCTCAGGGGTCAGGCTGGCTGCAGGATCCAGGTTTCTGAGTGTCAGAGCAGACAACCCCAGCCTGCCCAGGCCCAACCTGCCAAACAGTCAGCAAGGGCACAGGGTGCACCAAGTCCTTCCCATCTCACAGACCAGCTCTTTGTCAAACTGTGGAGGACAGCAGAGAAGTCCTCCACCTGTAGGGGAGCTGTTTTCTGGCAGAGGTGCTGTGGCTTAGGGTCTGCAGTGCTCAGGCTCCATCCTTGGTGAACAACCAGGAGCATGTCATGGAAGGAAAAAACTTCAGCCTGATGCAGACAGATGCTCTTGAGCAGCACAGAGCCAGGCAATAGGGTCCCGCCAGGGATGCACCCAGCCAGCCTGGCCTGCAGTGGTGAAACTGCATATCCATGGCTTGGCATGGTCAGCACAGTCAAGTAATGACAGCATTTATGTTTCTTCCTCTGAAACAACTCAGCTATTTTCAGAATTCCCCACAGAAGGGAAATTTTCTTCCTGGCTGTTTTCTAGGACAAAGGGAAGGGCAGTTCCAGAGAAGCTGTTTGTTCAAGTTGAACAGGAGCAGCAGCAGGCAGCAAACCCATTCCCAGCTTGGACCAGGGCAGTGGAAGCTGAGGAATAGCCAATGTCCTCCATGCAGGTGCATAGCTGGGAACCTCCAGGGCTCAGTTACCACCTTCTTCTCCTGCTGCCTCCTCTCCCACTATAAGGAGCATCAGTACTGACTTCAGACAGATGAATCTCACAGGTATCACTGTGAGAACTGAACTCTGCTGCTGCATCACCAGCAGAGCTGCACACTTACCCTGAGGCTCCTGCTGACCTGATCCAAGGGAAAAAGCCTTGCTGATCTAAGCTCTGATGAATAATTTAACCTCAATCTTGCAAGCAAGGCTCCATGTAAGTGGCTTCTGGGAGCATCCCAGCCCTGACGCTTTAGCCAGGCCTCAGCCTGTGATGCTCAGGAAAAAGCAAGATACCAGACAATGCAGAAATCTCAAAGCACAGGATTAATCCTCTGTATGTTCAGTGCCACAAGCAGAATCCGCACAGCAGTCAAATCTCATCTTTTCTTTTACCTATCCCACAGGTCAAACTTTCAATTTCTGCTGAAGGATCACTGCTGCTTTGTCACATAATCCCTCCAGAAATTCATAAAATTCTATTTCAAAGGTATTTATGCTCCCTGCTTCCACTTGAAGTGCCTCGTGCTTCCCAAGAAGCACTATGTGACTCATGCCATGCCTCCACTTCCAGCTCTTAAAAAAGAGCCACGACCGTAATTTGCCTTCTGCTTGTTTAAACTCGTGACTTGCTCTGGAGTGAGTTCACAGAGTTTCTCACACCCAGCTCCTCATTTAGGATAATCTGCACGATATAACAAACCGGGCAGACGCGGAGCTGGCCGGATGTCTTCCAGCAGCCCGTGGGTCGCTGCCCGCTCCTCTCCCCGGAGGAGCCGCGGTGCGGTACCGGAGCGTTCCGCGCGAGGGCCGTGTCCGGGCGGGGAGCGCCCCGGCGGCTTCCCCGGCCAGGGCCACACGGAAATCAACGTACAGGTCAAACCTGCCGCCCTCGCTGCTTCCTCCGATTGCGAACACATTCCTTAGCACAGGACAGAGGTTTCCAAATTTAGCCTGTTGAGACAGAAGGAGAAACCAGGTGGTGCAGGAAGGTCTGCGGCAGTCTCGGCACTACTGCTGCTCATCTCTCCCTCTGATTCATCCTCCAGCTCTGCAGCACAAATCAGGCTTAAATAGATGCCCGGCCTCTCACCTCAAAGCTACAGCTGGGAAAACCAGAGAGAGGCAGAGCAGGGCTCTGCCAGCCCTGGGAGGCCACGAACAACAATATTTGGGAGACAAACAGGTACACATTGCTCTGGGGCACAGAAGCTGACTGGGCTGAGAGCGGTTTGGTGGAAGAGGATGGAAAATAATGGTGATTTATCCTCTGCAACGGAAAGGCACTGCTTCTTCCAGCTCCCAGGTTCTCCATCCAAATGACAAGAACATCAGTTTTGGAAGTTCTTGATGCATGTTAATGTACATGAATAGGAAAAGGTTGGGGACAGGATCCTGCAGAAGGTGCAGTTTACATTACAGGTAGTGGTCCCAATCCTGCGATCCTTACTCACCGAGTAGTCCCTTTGAAATAGAGACGACTGCTCACGTGAGTAAGGGATGCAGGATCAGGCCTGTCTACCAAAGAGGCTGAATCCTGACCTGGAGAGGACATCACGGCCTCTGAGCATTGTGAGACACCTACGCCTGGTCCAGCAGAAGCTAATCCAAGGGCATCACAGGGGAAGACAGTCCAGGCTGGGGCACCACACCTGCAAACAGCACACTGAGCACAGACCATGGAGAGCAAGGCAGTGGACAACAAAGATGTTCCACTCAAGCAGAAATTCTCCTGATTCATTCCCAATTCACCCATCTCATGGATATTCCCAGGTCTGCAAGGAGATCTTTCTTAACCCTGCTGTCATCCCAGCAGGCTCCTGAAAACCTTATTGACAGAATGAAAGCCAACTGTCTTGGAAGAACTCCCAAACTCCAGCTACAATTAACATAACTTTAGGAGTAGCTGATGCCCACAAGAGAGGAGAATAAACCCACTCAGCTCACCAAATAATTTTAAATTTCATTAATTAAGGGGGAAAAGGCAGCTCTCTAAAGCAACCTTCAGTTCTGAGAGGCACACAAGGAGTGAAAAGCTGGCCTCAGACTGTGTGAGCAATAACCCCAAAAAGCTCTGCAGAACAAGGAGGTAGAGACGCCTTCTTCCTAGGGGGGTTCCTGCAGATCTTCCAACCAGGACTCAAACACCCAGGCTCCAGCCACACACCCTCCCCCCCTGCTGCCAGCTGCCTCTGCACACTCAGTAACATGAAAGCAAAGTCCTTGTGCACCTTGAGACAGCAGAGGCACACAGGGACCTTCCCCTTCCTTCCCACCCTCACCCGTGGGCTTGCAGCCCCAACCCACCTGACCGAGATGAGCCTGCTGAGAGGGAGCCACGCACTCACCCTCCTCCCTTTGCACCAGTGCAGTTCTGCCTGAGCTCCAGCTCCATCTCCACACAACACAGCCATACCTGGCTCCGAAGTGCCGTCCCTCGGAGCCCAGCAGGGGCCAGTGTTCCCGGGAAAAGCAGCTGTGTGCCTTCCAGCCTCCCCCGGCTCGCTGTGATGTGTGCTGGACCATCTGCTATCCCAGAGGGGACCCCCAGGAGCCCTTTTCCCAGCCCTGCCATAAAGCCAGTCTGTGCAAACGTCACTGCCCACATCAGTCTGCCCAGGGCTGGGCCCTGTGTCGGGACTAGCATCTGTCTTTGCAGATGGATAATTAGATTCCCTTTCCATTTCCTTTCCTCTCTTGATGGTTTCTCTGGCTGGCAGTTCCCCCACAACCCTGCACAATCCAGCAGCATTAGTCAGAAGGAAATTCTGCTCCCTTCCTCCCCAGGATGTTGTTCTTGGTTCAATATGAACAGCAGAATGAACTGCACGATTATTTGAGTGCTTCATTGCAGTAGTATTTGTCCTTTTCAGCCTGGCAAACACAGGCTTCCCTCCCATAGCTGCACCCTGCTCCTTTTGCCCAGGTGAAATCACAGTGGGACTTCAATGAATGTGATGTTGGCAATTGGAAGCAATTAGCTAATCAGCAGGAATACACAATCAGCTGGACTGGGGTTGCAGCACACCTCCATTTATGAGCAGTGGTGCCAAACACTCCTTTTGGGCAGGGCCTAAAGAAGCGTACCTGATTCTCAGCCATGGTGTGAGATGCTCTCAGAAAAAGATCATAACACCCTCCTGCAGGAAACCTGAGGAAGAGATGGAGCAGTGATGAAATTGGGGTAATTTAACACATAGCTGTATTTCAGGGCTCCCAGAGAAGGAGAGGATTGTGTGCCCAGATGAAGTATCCAAAGAGATCCTCACTGAGCATACAAGATTTTCTGTCCTCCCCTGCCACTAAGCTGTGGCTTTCTGGGAAGCAATATTGAAACCTGAAGCCCTGATGGCTGTAAAGCATCCCCAGGACCTGCAGAGATGCACAGACACATAAGTTCCAGCTGACAGAGAGGACTTATCCTGCTGGGATCCACAACTTTCCCACAGTTTCCCCCTCACAGGAGATGTACAGACTGAAGCTTTCAGAGACAATCTCTTGAACCCTGTGACATCCTGTGTTCTCCATGGGCAATGTCCTGAATCCATGCAGAGCACGCAGCCTACAGCCCTCCATAGCAAACCATCACGACTTCCAGCACCTCCACATCACTGCCTGGGTTTGGTAGCTTCTCTTCTGCACCTAGCTGCAAAACCCAAACTGCTGCCTGCTCCTTGCAAGGTGCTTTGAAATATCTTTCAGAAGATTCCAGGAGCTTGCACACAACTCTCCCATGATCCATGCCAGCCCAGTGCTGGCTGCCCACCAAGGGCTGGATGGAGCGTTACAGCTGTGCCAGGCTCGCAGACCACAAGGCTGAGACACTGCAGCCCTCAAGCACTCAGTGCCTCTTGCACCATTTGCAGCCTGGCTGGGCTTCCCAGGGCCTGGCACAGCGGTGCCCACATGGATCACGGCAGCAGCGAGGCGCGGTGTTCCCAAAGGGCATCGTGGCGCCGGCTGCCCAGGCAGGGCCCCAGCACAGCTGTGTTGTGGGCCACTGGCACAGCTCTGGGACCACCCAGGCAGATACAGAGCCTGGCAGTTTGCTGCATGAAGGAGGGAAAGGTAAGCAAGGCAGCTGGGGACCAGGATTGTTCCCCACTTGCCTGTGGTTGTGCAGCCATGCAGCATTCACATCACTCCTTGTACCCTGCCATCGCAGACCCTGAGGCCATGCCTGGGGGGCAGCTGTCAGAATAATCAAAAACAGAATCAAGAAATGCTTTCCAACACCTTTCTCTCCCCTTCTCCATCACCTGCTTGCTCCAGCAAACACCAAGCAAGGTTACACCTTTGCTGCACTACTCACCACTTCCCTGTGCCCTGCAGTGTGACTGGAGATTCACATTTTATGTGATGATGGGAGAAAACTTCAGGTCGCTGAACATCTAAATCAAACTGTGCTGTCAAAGGGAATTTAAACAGAGTTTCTTCTAAGCTTAAGAGTAATAATCACTGCTGAGTGTTGCTTCTCCTTATCAGGGAGATGTTGACCAGTATGGCAAAAATTAGACTAGTTAGTCTGAGTTTGTAGTGAAACAGAGCAAAAAACCTTAGATGAAGAAATATCTGGCTCAGAGTCTCAGCAGAGACTGTCAGATACTAGAGGACTCCCCATGCCTTTCCATAAAACAGGTATGAATTGCAAGGTCTGGAACCCACAGTAAGGATGACCACACAGATCATTTACCAGGACTGGTGGACACCGACAGGTCCTGGTGGCTCTGCAGTTCCCAGATGAACATCCTGCCTGAGGCTGCTGCAGGACACAGCACAGTTTGCCAGGCTGGGGGGTCAGCTCAGCAATCATGGTGCTCTTGTGACAGAGGGGCAGTAACAAACACCCCAGCACTGAGGCAGGAGCCCAGCACAGCCCACCAGCACAGTAGCCTTGTCTGCTTCAGTCCAGCCCCAGACTTCATTAGCAGTTTTGCAGCAGTGAGAGATTCCTACTAACCGCTGAGATGGAGCCATCTGTTTCCATTTATGTGCTGGCTCACAGGAGCAGCCACACAGCAAAAGGACTCTAGAGAGGGTTTGCTCTCCTGAGCACACAGGGAATGAACAGCCAGCCAGTTGGGACAGAGGCTGAATTCACTCTCCTCAGTGACCTAATACCTCCCTTCTGCAAAATGAACACCTGGGAGGCACTGCAGCCCTCCCCCTTTGATTTTGTGACCAAGCTCCATCATTAATCCACCTACAGGCCACTCCCCTGAAGCACAGAGGACTTGCTCCCAAGTGCAACTACACCGAATTTCTGCTCTGCATGGCACCACAGCAGAGGAGGGGTTGATAAAGTTGTTCCCACGTCTCTTGGCCTGCCCTCTCAAAGCCAAAAGGAATCTGCCACTGATAAGCCAGCATCCCTAAATTAACAGCTACCAGGCCCTGTTTTTTTCCATATCAGGGTCCTGCAGAAATCATGTTATGCACAGAAATCTTTACCCAGACACCTTTTCCATGCATTCATTTTTATGTACACGCTGCTTGGGCCAACCACATAAGCAGCTGCCCCACAAAAGAGCAAAATGTGCTAGTAGTGCCTGTGCAACACAAAAGCAGAGGGCAGTTGCAAATGGCAGCAGGTACCATGGGAGAGTCTGGGCAGCTTCCAAAAAAGGGTAGAAGAGGAAAGGGAAAAAAACTGGGGACACCCTGTGTGGGAAGGGTTGTGGAAGTATTGGTCCTGTCTGGCAGCTGAACTTTGGGAGGACTTTGCCACCTTGCTTTACCAGTCACACCTGCTTGGGAGGGAAAATAGTCTTCTTGTTCAACAGGAGGTTTCATACTATAAAACAGATTGCTTAATTGTTGGCAGTTTGTGTTTGGCAACTAGACTTTTCCTGAGTTTGCTGCTTCCTCTCTGAGCATACATTTTTTCAGAGCCAGAAGAGACATTATGCTCCTCTCAGCCTACCCATGGGCCCTGCAATTCCCTTCAGAGATTCCTTCCATTTGGAAGATCTGGTGCCTGTGATGGACTCACAACAACAGCAGAGAGCAGCAGAACATATACTAAAGTTCTCCTTTCCTTCACAACAAAATCTTCCTAGTCTTGACTGGAGAGAGCAGAACTGAGTGTCCCTGGAGAACACTGCTCTTAGGTGAGAAAGGATGGAATATCAGGACAAAGCATGAACAAAACACAGCAACAGTAACACCCTGTGATACTGCAGTAGCAGCAAATGGCCGGACAAAACTGCCACAAAGCCAAAATCCTAAAGCATTCTACACAGATTCATGGAGGGATCCTTCCCAACATGATCTTGTCTTTCTGCCCCAATTCCATCACCAGCTTCTCTGCCCCACTGTATTTTTGATTATCTCACCTCCAACCCACCCCTCTGGAGAGGGCAGTTCTGGATTACTTGGCAGGCACCACCATGCTCAACCCCCCAACAACATAGCACTGATACTGCAGCCAGAGGTGGGAGAGCAGCCAGACCTCAGGTCCATTCTTAATAGCTGGAAAAGAGCTTTCTCTAAAGTGTATCCTCCTGTAGCTCATGTATCTGGTGTAACAGCCCGAGCACAGGAGCTTCCTTTGCTTCTCCAATCTGCCTTTGCTTTGCTATCACATATTTTCAAGCTGTCCCACTCAGCCCCACTCTGCTGAAATCTTCCCAGGAGACATTTCTCCTCAAAGCTCCAGATAGAGTGACATTGTCATCCTGGTCCTTTACAGAGTTGTCCCAGTCACCCTGAGGCTGCTCCCAGGGACTTAATACATTGCAGAGAGCACACACAGCTTCAGGCCACAGAACACGGGGCTGCTGAACCTGAGAGACCAGGGGAGCCCTGCCTCCTGCAGTTCCCAGCCCACCGGGCAAAGTTGTGCTCAGGCCAGCAGGATCTGCTGCCAAGACCTCCCCCAGTGAAGGAAGAGCCAGTGACCCTGCCCCGAATCAGGGGAGGCCCTGAGCAGCCCAGCAGGGCTGGGCACAGAGCCCTGAGTTACTATCCCAGCTCCAGAGCTGACAAACCTCCCAGCAGAGGCAGCGCCTGGTACAAAGCCTCTTTTGTTCCTGACACATGAGCCCGCTCCAGGCTGCCACCTGGACACATCTTTATTGTGCCCTCCTGACTTCAGCAGCAGGCAAGGCTTGGGGATAATGGTCCCTTTCTGGGATGCTGCTGGGGCTGCAGATGCAGGGGGCTGCAAAGGTCCTGAGCCCTGTCAGGCAGTGAGCACTGGCACCATGCATCCGTCCCCACTGACAGCAGCACACACACGTCTCCTGGGGCTCCGCTGACCCAAACTCCTTTTCAAAGACATGGCAGAGCTCCTCTGTAACCCAGCCAGCGCCTGTCATCTGTCATTGCACTTCAGTGTCATGGGCACAGCTGTGGGATGCTGAGCAGAGAGGGAAAAGGGGGCATTTTAAACACAAAATACCTGTTTGTCCATGCACTTTGAGATTGTTTCAGCACGTACAGGCATGGAGACAATTCTGAGGCAGGAAGGAGGAAAGTCTGCAAACTCTTGTCCTCACTGTGACATGGTCACAACAGGATTCATTTTCAATACCTGCTCCCAGTGCAACAGGGAAGAGGGGCAGGAGGGCTGGAGAAAGTCTCTTGATAGATCCCAAGAATGGTTAAACTCTCCCTATTTTGCAGTGGTGAGAGGGGAATTTATATCCAAGCAAGAGTCTTGATGCTACATGGGACAAGGCCAAGAGAAAAGCAAATTCTTCCAGTCAATTTATTCCCCTCCAACACTGCCTACCCAGCTACAGAGAGTTTCTGCAGCCACAGAGACATGAGAAAAGACTGCTTTCATTTTCCCAGCCATAGCCTACCACAGCTCAGCATCTCTTCAGCTGGAGCTGGAGCCAGAAGACAACTAAGCTTAAGGGGAAGTGGCTGGACACCCCCACACAGCTTGTGAGACAGCACTTGGAAGCTGTCCTTACTGAAAAACATGGACATTTACTGAAGTCCAGAGCTGCATCTGGCAGACCAGGTCCAGCACAGAGCTGGGCTTGCTGGACACCAGCAGAGTTCAAGGACTCCAGGCTCCATCTGTGCAACAGAAAATCTTGGCCACCTCAAAATAGCAGACATCAAGGCAGGAGGAAGGGCCCCTTGCCATGTTAGGAAGCAGAATTATCTGGTAGTTTCTGGTAGCATCATGTGTTCCTCATGACTATCTGGACCTGCAGCTGACACCCCAGCTGGCTCCCACCCCATGCTCCAGATCCTCCGATCTCCCAGGTTTCTCACTGACATGTTGGGTCCTAAAAAACAAAGCCTTCAGGAGGGCTCTGATCCCCTTTTCTGCTGATCCAAAGAGTTCTCAGATTCAAAGAACCCAGCAGGGACTCTTCCATCCATGCACATACCTTCAGCACCTTTCCATACAGCACATGACCACACTTAGTGTGTTTTCCAGCTGGGCATAGCTCAGCATCCTGCAGGACAGGGCTGGACCTTTCATCAGGAACTAACTGCTCTGATATGTGACATGTCCAGCTGTGCTTTTCAGACTCTGCTTCTCCTTCCTACTTCCCCCCACTGTAGCACATAGAAAGATGAGAACAGACAGATAAAAACCCCATAGCCATTACCTACTTCCCACCCCCTCACACAGCTGTTCACTGCTGGGCAGGAGGCACAGGGCTCTCCTGGAGTCTCAGCCCTTGCCTGCATCATTCAAAAAGCATCATAAGCTCTGGCTGGGCCTCCGAACACTGCTCCACTTCAGAGCTGGAGACAGATGAGGTCACCTCCAGTCTGAAATCACTTCCGTTCTCAAACTGCTCCCAAGACTGTGCCACAGATTAAAAAGAGTGGGATGGGTGGGGAGGGAAACCCAAACCAATGGAGCATGTTCCCCATAAAGAGCTCAACACTTAATTTATCTCTGCCTCCCAGTCGACTGCCATTCAAACCCTCCACCCTCCCTCCTTCCCCTGCAAGAACAAACCTGGCAAAAACTGCTTTGAATTGACAGCAGAGTATGGCACAAGCTGCACAGAACTACACTTGACCCCCAAATCCAAACCCAAGCAGAGCAGTAGGGAAGAGTCACAGCTTGGTGTTGTCAGATGAGCTCAGCCACAATGCTGTGCCTTGTGCCAGCTCCAATTGCTGACCTCCAGCTGCAGCAGCCCAACTCCATCTCCCCCCACACACACAGCGTTGGAAATGGTTTGTTGGAAACTGGCAACACAGCACTGAGCACCAGCACCACAACACTGTGGTTTCTCCAGCACAGCCCCATTCTCCACTGCACAAGTGGCCACACTGGCCAAGGTGGCAGCAGGATTGTCCCACCTGGATAAGACAGACTGAGAAAGGAAAATGAAAATTGAGGTCACTGGGAAGGGGGAGTCCTAAGGAAAAGAGCATTGCAGTGGCCACACTTGGCCAGGAGAAACCAGACTGCCAGTTCAGTAGCATTCTTTTAAAAACACATTGACCACAGATGAATCAGTGTCTCATTGTTAGAAGCTCTAACCCAACCACAGCACCCAGCAGTGCCTCAGGCAGTAACAGCCACCACACATCACTGTTATACACACCTACCCATACACAGTCATGGGTTTTTCTCCTCACCCCAGACTTTGTTCAACACAGGAAGGCACATGGGTTTTGTGGGTCTCTTCCAGAATTCCCAGCCTCACGGCAATGGCAGCCATTGGATGGGGCCATTTTGTCAGCAAATACAGGTGCTGTGATCCATACCCTGCTCAGAATCCAATCCAGTTCACACATGCACATGGCCTTGGCATCACTGGTGACACAGCAGCCACTGGGTATGACCCCACAGGGTAATATGAGCTATTGCAAATGCAGTGGCTAGAGGAACAAGGGGCAGAGCATGCTCAAGTGCAGCTATGGATCATAGACTGCATAATTTTAGACTTCCTTCAAGCAGATGGAAGACTGGGCTGTGTGTGCTGCCAATCCTGTGATAGTTTCTTTGGATCACACAACAACCTTGGGGTTGAACAGCAGGAGAAGTACAGCATGACTGCACTTCCCAGAGAGCACTTTGCTCCTCAGCCTCTTTCCAGAGGCCAGCCCTGGACAACAACCAGTCAAAACTGCAATGAAAGTGAGACCTTTCTTCCTTGTGGGCTTCAGCCCTTCTAGAAGCAGTGGGCACCAGAGAAAGGAATCTCTCTCAACCCCTGGCACCAGGCACGGACCTGGGCTGTTCAGGTAGCTCCTCTTCAGCATAGACTAGGAATAAATACACTGCAGGACAAACAGGTTTCAGCAGATGAAGCAGCAGGCTGTTCCCACCTGGCTGCATTCCCACCAGCTTCTTTCTGCCAGTTCTGGCTTCACACCTGTAACTCAGTAAGATGCCAACAGAAGTCACCAACACAGTGAAGGCCCGGTGGGGAAGCGACTGTCCAACAGACAGGCTGCCTTGGTGGGGAGATGAGGAACCACAGAGCTCCTACTCAGCACTGCCTGCGAGTTCCCAGTGGGACAGCTCCAACAGCAGTGAGTGGAGCAGGGCCTGCTTCACACCCACTGCCCTGAGAAACACCAACTACTGCATGGAAGGAACAGGTCTGAAGTTGAACATTTGGGCTAAGGGGAATCCTGAGGCTCAAGTGCCTCAAGCTTTAGTTGTGGTGTGATTGACTCACAGGGGATCGGAGCTACTCCTTCATCAACGAATGCTGTGTTTCCCTAAAAC
Organism: Hylia prasina; assembly: GCA_013397195.1. NCBI lineage: Eukaryota > Metazoa > Chordata > Aves > Passeriformes > Sylviidae > Hylia > Hylia prasina. The sequence goes on along the minus strand of VYXD01014883.1, from coordinate 336,311 downwards.
TCATGGCCTCCAGACAGAAATGCCTCTAGACAGAGCTGTTATATCCTGGGCTTCAGTTCCACCACCTCTGAGCATACAGAACTTCACTGCAAACACCCACACCTGCCCTGGCTGGGCCAGTGCTGTCTGCTGAGCCCTTAGGGATCCTGTGCTGGAGAGCACTGAAGAAGGGTCATGCTCTTCACCCTGCAGAGCTCCAAGCCATGTTCTCTGTCCCCTGCAAAAGATATAAACACTGCAAAAGATAAGAAAAGATCTGCAAGAGCAAAGCCTGTGTGAGTTTTCCATGCTGTGATAAGTCTGGGTGAAGCAGACACAGGCACATGGGAGCATAAGGCCTCAGGGCAGTGCACTGCCTAGCTCCTCAGCCCTGGATCTGTCTTCCAGAGAGCAGACTGCACTCAGCTCCATGCTGCCAGGGAGCACATCCCTATGTCAGTGCCCAGCCAGAGCACAGAGGCAATCCCAGGTACAGAGAGCACGTGCTCAGCACACAAGACAACTGCCAGGCACACAGAGCAGCAGAAAGCAGCACTGTGGTAGTGACTCTCCACCAGCCACCTCCTGCCAGGGAGACACAGGAGGGGTTTAAGGAGAAGTCTGAAGGAAAATAAAGAGGACAATTTTCAAAAGAAGGTGGGATGAGCTCAAGGGATTAATCTTCAGTAGAACATCTCTGCTGAATAGGTGCCTAAAATAGAAGCAGCATTGTAAAAGTTTCAGTTCCAATACAGAAACCAAAATGTTAAATGGGTCTGTCACTCCTGAGCCCAGCCATGATCCTTTCACAGAGCTACAACTCTCACTGATTTTTTCTGAGGCAAAGATGAAAGGGCCATTCAGAGCAGCCTGGAACATACCTCTTGCAATATTTTCAGTTATTTTCCTTCAGCAACCCCTTTCCTGGACCTAATCCATGGACCACAGCACATGAAAGGCAACTGTAAGCCTGGAACCAGGTGTGTAAATGCCAAGGCAGCAGCAGCCTCCTCATGGGAGATGGTGAGAGCTCTTGCTACACAGCAGCTTAGATCAGAGAGGGATGGTGGGGAGAGAGCAGTGACAAGGCTGCTCACCAGGGCCAAATTTATAAAAATACAGGAGGTATCTAGCGCCTCAGTTTCAAAGGAGTTAGACACTTTCATCTGTATTAAAAGAAGGCTGGCCCTTGGTTCCTATTATTGCAAATTGCCTAAAAATCTTGCCTTTTAAATAACTACACTGTACAATGGCCTCTGTGGAAAAGCTCATGTTTCAGCCTAGTGCCTTTCATCTCCACACCACCAACCCAGACCAGAGGAATGTGTCAGCTCCTTGGTTAATCCAGAATGTGCCAACAATTTCAGAGGCACTGCAAGCAGGATCACTTCATTTGTGGCAGGAACAACCCACAGTCCTGGACTGGCACAGTGGCAAACTGCAAGGCTGTGGCCCAGGAGAGGTTCCACAGACACCATTGCCCTGCAAACACTCAGTAACTGCCATTGTGTCACAAGGCCCCACGGAGCTTCATACTAGAACAGGAAGATCAGAGCTGCTATTATCTTACAAAAATAAGGCACTGTGTTTACAACCCAACTCTGCAATTTTGGCAAATCTCGCCCCTGATAATTCAGTATAAAATACTGCAGCCAGACCAGGCAACCCAATTTGACCAGGACAGATGTGGAATATGAGTATTGTCCTGACAAGGTCTCAAACTTTATCACCCAAGCGGACTGCAGGAGACAGACACTAAATCTGTACACCTTGCAGAGGGTCATTAAAAGACAGACATTCAAAAGTGCATTCTCTACACTTCCTAAAATCCTTTCCACCTTATGATAACAATTTCTTCACTGAAAAACTGAGACAGAAAGCAATCACAAAAGGTTAGTGAATAACTACTGAATAACTACTGTCCTTGCATCAGGACCACAGCCCAATCATTGAACAAACAGGGTTCTCCATAAGATCTGTTCTTTGCTGATAATGTCACTGTGACACTGGTCTTGGCTGTCATTTTAGTCTTGATTTCCACTGTAAAGTTTATCTGGTCAGTCATCAATATACTCTCTACTTGCCCTGTAGAAAAACTGTTATCAGCAACTCACTAATAGAGTCCTGATTGTAAGGAACAGATAATTGTGGAATCCTCCCTCCTGAGAATTTTTCTGTGGTATTACTGATTTCAAATTTCTTTCTGGGCTCATCTGAAAATAACAAAAATGGTTAAGTACATAAGATGTAAGATGAGAGATGCTAACAGAGCAGGCACTGGTATAGTAGAGTTGATGAATATGTCACCTTTGAGATGATTACATTGGATTTCTAGAAGTCAGAATGAAACCAAATTAAAAAGATATTAGAGAAGAGAAAGTAATTTGACTGTAAACACTGTGGCTGTTGGACACACAAGGGGCAGCAACACAAAATGTCAAAAAGAACTTGGAAGCAATAGATTGGAAAAAATTGCATTTGTTAGACTGTGTTTTCCTACGAGGCAACCCAAAGGAAATGGAAAGAACTGCATAGGTAAGGAGAGGAGCAAGGCAGTGTGGGGAATGCTCTGCTCAGTGGATGGATTAGCAGAGAGCCAGCACCCCCATGCAATGTCAGCTCAAGTGACAGCCACAACAAGCCAAGGGTAATTTGTCACTCACAGCCCTTTAACGAGAAGTGGGTGCAAAATCAAATTAGATACCCATGAATTGCTCCTAGGACGTGCAGCACAGTGTGAAGTCAAACCTTTATATGTTTTAGGAATCCAAAGACAACTATCTTCAAGCAAAGCCTGGAACCACTGTCGTATACAAAATGAGGAGAGGTTCTCTTGGGCTTCTAGCCTGGGCTCTGACTTGTTAGACCAAAGAGCAATCTCTTGGGATATATTTTATGGGATTTATTTTCTCAGACTTAGTCTTTGTATGGGTTCTCATCCCACTGCCCCTCACAGGATTTTCAGGCTCATTTATAAACCATTGCCTTGAAAATACAAAGCAAGACCTGTTTTGTCTTCTGAAGAAAACACATGCTGGCCTATTACTGCAGGATGCCAGCCAAGAGGTGGGTGGATGCCCTAATTATTTTATTTTTTGAAAAATAATGAAGAAAAATAGTTATCTGTCATGAAAGAAAATCCTAAATCAGCTAAGGGACAAACTCTAGGTACCCAGTACACATGGATTCACTGGAGCCACAAGGAAGCTCAGCCCTCGAGCATACGCAGGGTGTCTGAGGAAATGAGAGCAGCGGTCTCATCCAGACATTTCCTGGATGTCCACTGCCATTAATGTTGTGATAAATGGGATCTGAGTCCCCCAAAATGCCCAATATGTGCTGTGAGCTCTAACTCACAGGGACACACTTCAGTACGAAAAACACCCAAGTGCAAGATGCAGCACAGGAGCAGCTGATGGGAAGAAGCATCCACACACTTCACAAAGAACCAGAAGATGGCTCATTAAGCTTTCAGACTAACAAGCCCCATGATATCCCTCATTAGCAACCCCATGCACATACTGCACAGCTGCCACATGAGGGGTAGCTCCAATAACATCACTTGTTTACCAAGAGAACAATTCTGCTATTGCCTGACACCTGCCCATGACAGTGCAACCATGGGAGGAGCAGAGAGATGTTCAGATGACACTGGGCATTCAAACGAGGCAGCAAAACGCCTGGCACTGGCTGGAACGTCTGAACAGCTGCTGAGGACTAGCTCTACCATCTCAAACAGAAAGGCTTTCACTGACATTCATGAGAGCTGCTGCAAATAATGCCATCCCACAGCTCTGAGATGGCATGCAAGTCCGTTCGGGGACTGGCAGCTGAACAGAGCAGGCACCGAGGAACAGAAACTCTGGGCTCCATCCAGTTGCTTCTGGTTTATTCAAATTGCTGTGAGATCCAGTGCTGTGAACCTGGTGTGAGCCAAGCATGGTGGGGCAGGGCAGATGAGGCTTATCCAGGTGACAAGAGGACACACTCCTGCTGCTCAGTGATGGTCACCAGGGTCCCAAGCAGGTCCATGGGGCACTACTGGGGTGAATGCAGCAAACAGGCCTCTAACTCACTGACCTCCACGGGCCTGCTTTGAGCCTCTGAAATGTCAGCCCCAGAACTGCTGGCAGACTTGAGCTGATCCAGAGGGTCCAGCTGTTCAGTGAACCTGGAGTGCTTCCCAAGCATGTGGCTGGATTAACTGCTCAGTAAAAGCACCAAGTTCTGCTAAATGACTGTCCTCCCCAATACCCACCTCCCTCATAAATACATGCACTGCCAAGGGCTCCTTTCAAGAGGAGGGGAGCTCTCTAAAGCAACTGAACAGCACAGGTATAAACCTTGGGATGAGACACAAGCAGTTTCTGTTCTGCTTGCTACAGCTCCAGTGCACTGCTCCAGCTGCATCACAGAAACCATCTCTGAGAGTCGGGACTGCAAGAATGACTGTCGGGAGACAAGAGATCCTCCCTGACAGCATCTCTCACTGTCCCAATGACACATTCTTGCTCATCTTGGCCCTGTGCAATCATGGCAAGGCTGTGCTGCAGACCAGCTGCATCTCTTGAATTAACTCCTGCTGCCTTGATTCAGCCCAGTGCCTACAAAACAGGGCAAATCCCTGCTTCTGAAGGCTCTGATGCTTCTTCCATTACTGTCTGATCCCAGCTGGCACCAGACTCTCTAAGCAGCAGGAACCTCTGAGAATCTATAGGATCTTAAAAGCCATAAATCTCCCTGACATTTTTTACAGCAGGCCTTGGGCAGAGGGAAATTACTATTGGTCTAGATGGGTATTTCCAGTACTGCCTACCCACATTTCCAGTGATTTCATATCACTTGCAGAGACTCTGGAGAGCTTTAAACCAAACAGAAAGCACGGCCAAGGGGACCGTGCATAGGGCAGGCAGATGCCTTTGTGATGCACATTTCACCTGAATAGATAATTAATGTAGTATGTAATTCATTTGAAAATAAAAGTGGATGTAAGATTGCAGGATCTAAAGAGACTATATGCGTGTACTTATCACAGCAAGAATGAGCTCAATGTGTCAGGAAGGATTAAAATAGTTCCCACAATGAGGAAACAGCAAGAAGACATTACAAAAAGCTGAAAGCAAAGTGACTTGCCTGGGAAGTAACCTTAAAAATAATTGCAATACAAACTACAGCAGTAAAAGGCCTGGCTTGTGCTCTCAGGTATTCTCACAGCTTCATGCACCAGGGGTCTGCAAGGAAAAATGACACGTAATCATTGGAGCCACACCTGTACTGCCATGGGCTTTGCCTCAAAGAAAGCAGAAGGAAGATGTTAAACTCTTGGAGCCTCTTTCCCATAAGCTGAGTGGATCTCTTTCCCCTCCCTTGCTTCTGCACTGAGAACATCCAGAGGTCATTGGGACAGGCTCACTCCTCATGGCCAGTCTCCAGGAGCTAGCACTCATGATCCGTGGTTTATTTGCTCAGCCTGCACTCTCAGCTCCCAGTTTCCCTGCCAGGAGTCATTCTGGGAGAAGGCACCAACTGCCTCGGGTGGGGTCAGGCAGAGACAGGCCATCCCATCTCCATAAACACACCCCTCACACTTTGGATAACAAGCTGCAAGACAAACAGGGCACTCCCAAATATCCCCGGAAGAGCAAAGGGCTGAGCTGCACAAAGCTCAGGTCTCCTTCTCCTGGCACCAAGCAGTCACACAGCACAGGCAGGGCCAGGCCCCTCTCTCCAACAGGATTCAGGGCACGGCAAGCACAGCTGCTGCTGTCATCAGCCACTGCCCCTGTGCACACAAACAGCCCAGATTTAAGAGCTGAGTGAACAACTGGAGTCAACTAATAGTTAGGGCTTCCCACCTCTGATTGACTTACAACTACACTGGCTCACACCCCACAGAGCCTCAGGCTTGCATGAACCACAGCCCAAGATCCTCCAGTGCTACATTTCCAAGCATTAACCCTGAGCCTCCCTCGGCCCTGCTGCCATGGCACAGAACCAGGCTGGGGTAGGCTGAGGGCTCCACAGCTGTATCCAGAGAGGTCTCTGCCATCCTGAGCATCCCTGCACTGTCCTGCCCTGCCCAGCACAGCTACATTCCTCTTCCAGAACTCAACTTCAGCCTCAACTTCTCATTTCTTTTGACTTCAGGAGTGGACAGTTGTACTCAAGCCAGAAACTAAACAATCCTCCTCCTCCTCCTCTTGGCGTTACACCCATGCAGATGCTTGTGCAGGGTTTCACTTCCTCTTCAGCTCTTGGCCAACACTTAGCCAAGCTTTGCTGGTTAGCAAAACAGTCCCTGCATCTTCTCAGCACACTCTCCCTTCCAGCCACCCCCGGCACTTGGCTGCTGTGATGCTGCTGGGTACCAGCCCTGCAGGCAGGGAGTGAGGACTGAGGGAAGGGATAGCAGTCTAGAGCTGGATGTTAGCAGGTCATAACAGATTTCAACGAATGCACTGGAAGTACAAAGGAGAAGGAATGAAGAAAATCATCCCATTCAGTCCTAAAACAAAAACAGTTCTTACTTAAGTTAAAAGCAACAGATCTGTTCCACTTCCTGCAGCCCAGCCCCTATGGTCAGCACTGTACATCCAAATCTTCCCTCTCAGCATGTGGTGCCGCCTTCCACTGCTCATGCTGAACAGTGTTTCTGGAAAGCCAAGTCATGGATGAACAGCAGCACACATACATACTGATGAAGAGCATATGTTCTGGCATCTGATCCCAGCACCACACACAAATCCAGCTCCTGAACACTTTTGTGGGAACAAGATGACTGCAAACCTCTTCACAGCTCCAGGGACAAATCTCTGGGAGAAAAGGAATGTGTAACAGCAGACAAACATTTTTTCCTGTGTTTCAAGGCTAACCACACTGTAGACATGCACACACACACACACAAAATCCAGCCCTCATGGGAATTATTCCGGTATGCTATGAAACAACATGCATACACTTCACAAACACCTGAAGTCAAACACATATTAGAGGTGGCCCACACTTCTTCTATGAGTAGAGCATTATCCTGTGTGCTTTCTCTGTCACAGGGAAACCTCTACCTTGGGCAAGAAGGGGAGAAACAGTGTTGATCAGGGAAGAAAACTACAGTTAAGCAAACAATGCACTCTCCAGTTCATGTTCTGCTGTACAAGAAAAAAAGGTAACAGAGGCCACTTGAAATGGAAGAGAAGTGGGGATAGGAGAGGAGCCCTCTCAGCTTAGCCAAGAGGTATCTCAGCAAGAAGTACCTGAAGTATTCAGGATGGAGCCGAGCTCCCCAGGCTTGGTTTCAGCACAATATGAGCAGTAAGTGTAGCATGGTTATAGGAGCCACCAGTGTGGGGTGTCCCCAAAACAGCTGGGGAACCCCCTTGCACTGAACATTTAAAACTCATTTGGCAAAGTAGGCACCCCACCTGCCCTGGCACAGCGACCAACCAGCTGGCTGAGATGGAATCTCCTCTGGATTTCCAAGATGTCCATTTCATTGGGTATTTAATGAACAGCATCTTAGACTGAAACTAGGCAATGTGGGTTCTAGAAGACACTGAACTCCACCAGTTGTTTCTCTCCCTTGACTTGCCTTTCCTCAGCTTTTCCAGGGAACTGTCATAACACAAGCCTCTTACATTTATTGCTAGAACCATCAAATGAAGAGCAGCATCAGCATGAAACCAGTAACATTTTTGAGAGCATAAGTGGTTGTAAGAGACTCCTTGACTTTGGAGACTGAAAGCACCCAGGGACTGTGTTTCTCCTTTGTTCAAATGGCAGCAACATTTTCCCCTCTGCAATTGCAAGCAGTCTTTTGCAAAGCCCCAGCAGTCTGGAACCCAGCAGCTGAACCAGTGTCACCAGCATCTCTTGGAGTTAAATGAAGATTGTTCCTACTTCCTTAACATCAGCAAGGCCCTAACATCTGTTGAACTTACACATTTGGTTAACGTGCCTGGCACACTGGAACAACCCTGTACAACTCTCACAAGTGCAGTAGAATTTTGGAGTTGCGCACAAGTAGCTAGGCAGGGGAACAGAAGTGACAAAAATCCTGTGGAGGAAGCAGTTACTTCTCCTTTCCATAAACTGCAGATTGGTACTTGCACCAAGAGGGCTGAACCTCTCCTCTGCCCTGCACTCAACAACTGTTTCATCCATTTGGAGCATAAATAATTGAAGAGAGACAGCAGCAGGAGACAGAATCTGTGCCCAGCTCTCCAGTGGTTCTGTTTCACCACAAAGTCCATGCACTGACCTCTTTTTACAGCCCTTTTCCAAGTAGCCAAGCAGACAAAGAACGGGGGAAAAAAAAGCCCAAGTGCCCAGGATGAACTTCTCCTCCCAGCCCAGAACAGCCCATCTGTGACACAGGGCCTCCTGCAGCCAGGCTGTTTAGACAGATGCACAGCAGAAAGACAGGGCTGAACCTCCTGACCTGCTGCAGTCCCACCACTCCCCACACACTGTTCTGATAACTGAGCTTCTGCCCAGCTTGGAGGGCAAGGGACCAACGTTGTCTTTAGAAATGGACAAAAAAACGAATGAAGCACACAAGGCTTTTCACAGAGAAGTAAAAGCTTCCACTCCTATGCTATGTCTGGCCAAGATACACTGGGACATCAGAAAAACAAGCAGGGATGTGCTGCTTTAAGAGTGTTTCCAGTATTTACCTCCAGATTCTGTGACTAATGTGCTACTCCCTTTCTGGCAGGAGCATCTTGGTAGCCAGGATGCATGACCAGGGTTGGAAAACACAGAGGTTGAAAGAGATTAATGTGGGGAGTCAGGGAGAAACAGCCTCACCCAGGGCAAGCTATGACACAGTGAGAGACTATCCAGCTGTGGTGAAATATCCCATTATACAGCTGCAAACATAATTTTGCTTTCTCTGAGGGGAAAAAAAAAAGCCACCTCACCACAACCACCATGAATTGACACAGAGCAGGAACACAGATTCATACTGCTACTCCCAGTGACTCAAAGAATCACAATTATAAAATAATTGGTTTAATTCTGAGAAAATTAAAGAGTCAGTGGTAGTCTGTTCTCCTTCCAGGTTCCATACTTTTCTCCACAAGGAAGAACATTCCTCTAGTCACAAGACTACAAGAACTGTCATTGTAAGAAAAACATTTAGGTTAAAGATGGCAATGCCATAAAGGAACAGTGTAGGTACAAATCCTCCAAGCTACTCCAGCAGAGACTTTGGGGAGATTCTCTAAAGACTAAGCTCTGCTTATGGTCTTTGTTGTACAGTTGCTGTGGAAGAGAACCTACCACTCCAGTGATACCTCCCATTACACATTTCACTCAGTCAATTTTCCCCACCTCAGTATCTCCATAGAAATTGAGGCTCACATTAGGTCATGTTCGACCAGCTCAAGGCACAAGGAATCACCATTTTTCTCTGCTCTTAATCTGTTCTTGGTCATCAGCAGCTGCCTGCACTGGAGTTGTCCTCAATGTGACAGGCAGTATCTACAACTACTCCGGGTGCCTCAGCTCTATGCAGAGCGCAGCCTTTCAGGGCATACACTTTCCTGTAGCACACCTGGACTTTATTTCTCCATAAGCACAGTAGAGAAAAGAAGAAGGCAGTCCAGCACACTTTAACAGGGAACTGGGGGATTTCCACCAGCCAGTGTTCTCTGGTAGGCAAGGCTGGGGTTGAAAGTTGACCTTAAAAGTGATGCTCTGTGTTGGCACATTTGCTATTTTAGACTGAAGACATCTCTGCTGTTGCAATATCTGCTGTTCCAGGAATGATAGAAATCTCTGCTCCATTTTTATAAGAAAAAACCAAAGGAGTCCAAATGTAAGTTTTTAACATATAAAACCCAGATTCTCAAAAACTGAAACACAAAGGCAATGAATTCAGTTCTCAATGAACTGAAACCATTCCTCCAATCAAACTACTTTTTGCACAGCATCTTCTCTATACACAGCCCCCCATATATATTTTTAATGACAAGCAGACCACTTCAAAATAAGTTCAAGTAGAAAAAAAGGACTAATGCAAAAGGCACAGCCCTGTAATTTCAAACCCACTGAAAGAACTGGATCCACCAGATAGTCTCTGCTCCCACACCCAAACAACTTTGCAAGTTGATGGGGTGGGGAGAGATCAACTTGGGAAGGAGAGGTTTCCATCCTCCTGATTTAAAAAGAAACAATTACTTCAAAGAACATGAGAGACATGAGCCTGAATGAGCAGGAGCCAGCTTCAGAGACACAGCAAGGTAACACCCCAAACACACACACGCCAGCACCACGAGCTAGGAGGCATGTTGGCATGTTCTGGAGGAGTGTGCCAGTAGACTCCAGTTTAACCAGGTACTTGGGAGGTTTCACCTTTACTCCTCCCACAGCAACACCTCTGCCTTTGGCAGAGAGTCCATCTGCTGTACTTGCCCTGTCAAATTCTTGATAAATTGCTGGGTTTCCCCATATGGGGCCTACTCCTCTGCAGATGGGACGTTCATCATTGCTTCACATCTTACCCACCTTCGACCATGAGAATACCTTAGTGATCCAGTGGTAAATAAATTGCTAGGAGAGAAACCATCCCTCTCCAAGAGGTGCTGAACTGAGGTATAATAAAACCAAGGAGCTTGGTGTCACCAGGCAACCTACCATAAAGCTCCACACCAGCCCAAGCTCTTAAACCACAACCCTTCCCCTGGCAATGCTGGATGCTCTGCACACAGAGACCAGTATGAAATCTCCACTGACTTCAATAATTAAGAGGTCATTCCTTGCAAATCAGAGAGGTGGAGAATCTACTGTTATTTTTTCCTGATGAATGGTAGTAATTAGGAGGCCATTCTGCAAATCAGAGTACCCTGAACCCAGACAATGCATCAGTGACCATGCTGTGAGGGAGGATGAACATGCATTCTTTGATATCACATTGTTGCATTCTATGGGCTTGGTAAGAAATGAATATTATTAAGACTTTACTAAAGGCAACCCTACTTACATGCAATCTATTGTGCTGCCCTCTCAGAAGCTCACTTCATTTCCAAGATATTCATTAAAAATAGCTTTTATAATAATTTTTTTAAAATTAATTCAGACAAGAACTACAGCTTTAGTAAATCCTTTAAATTGTTATCTTCTGTGAGATGCAAGAAGATTGGAAAAGAGAGGCACAGGAAGAAAAATCCTGCTCTTAAAAGATGCTAAATAAAAATAATTTATGCTTTTGTGTGTTCACTTTAATTTTAATAGATTGTTTTGTGTTCACAGCATAGTTTCCCCTTTCCATCCACAAGCAACAGGGCTAGCCCAAATCCATAATGAACTGTGCTGTCATGCAAGATCCACTCTACACTCAGCGTAAGACACGCGGTTCCACACACACCCCCTCCACACTGCAGGACAGACCTCCTGTGCCCCAGCAGGAACTGCACTGTCCCGCACAGACAGGCTCTTTGGGTACAGACTCCAGCCCACTTTTGCCTATGCACTGTGACAAGAGCCTTCAGGAGTTATGCTAATATCTACAACAGACTCCTCTGATCTCTACCTCGCTTCTTCCCCTAGGGAATGCACAGAAAAAAGTCTTATACATAACCCGCTTTCCTCTTAATTTAGGAACATGAACTGAGGAACAGCATGGCTCTGGAGGGGGTCACAAAGTTTCTCCCAACTTCACAGGTTACACTAGATGTTCCACAGTGTCAGAACACATTCTGGATTGCTTTCATCCAGAAATAAAACAAGAATTAACTGCAATATTCACAAATAACTACAAAACACTAGCAAAATTTCAAGTACCTTGGGAAAAATGCATCTGGTGATCCCATTATCCTATTACTCCTAGATTTACTTTGCTCTTCTCATCACTGTGATCAGCAGCTCACAAAAAGGAACCCCATCTCTTGCCATGGTCAGGTGAATACCCAAGCTGCTTCAAAGCTAGTTTGCTTTTCTGTGGCCTAAAAAGGCTGTGCAGTACTAGGGTCTTAGCAGGCAAGGTGTTTGTTTCATACAGAATTGGAGCCTCAGAGAAAGCCTGGACCCAAAGGCAAGTGTTAGCCAGGCTGGGAATGGATGAGATTGTTCCCATGCACTGCTCTGCTGTGTTAACCATCACCTCCATCCCCACCCTTGTGAGACAGAAAGGCTCTTCCATTTACAGACTTCTCTATATCATGATGATGGGTGCTGAGGAACACACAGGACCCTGATAACCCCTTACCTATGCATTCAAGCTCTGCAGAGGAGGATTCCTCTTCTTTTCAAATATCCTAAATCCCTCCAAATACCAAACAGACAACAAAAAAACCTGTCGATGTCATCTGATTGCATCACCCCTGCTCTCCGTGCAGGACTCAAAAGGCATGTCTCCAAATAGCTATTAGCTTTGCAAAGCAAACCAGATGTTTCCTAACACCCAAATCCTGGCCGCCTGCGAGGTGCTGATCGGCTGCAGCACCAAGGAGCGGCAGGAGCGGGGCTGTGTCTGCGCATCTGTGCTGCGGAGGGGCGAGGGATGCGAGACGTGCTCCCAATACCCAAACGCCTCTGCCAGCCCCGCGCTGCCTTTTTCCACCAGAACCCGCTCGACACACCCAAAGGCAGCGACAAAAAAGAAACCCAAGCCAAAACCCGGGGGTTTGCGGCAGGCAAGCACCTATTTCCCGGATGAATGCGGCCAAGCCGCCGCTGTACCCAGGTAGTTGCCGCATCCCCGCGGAGAGCCGTGCCCGGCGGGAGCCCACCTACCTGCTTCTCCTCTGCGGGGCGGCGCGGCCAGGGGAGGATGCCCAAGNGGAGCCGAGCCCGCCCCGGGCCCGCCCCCGCCGGGTGACAGCCGGGCCGGGGGCTCCGGAGCCGGGCAGGGCAGTACCGGCACCGGCACCGGAGCGATCCCCCCCTCCAGCCCCGCCCCGTGCCAGCGGCTGGCGAGCGCGGCGCCGGGACGGGCTGATGTGCGGCAATAATCCCTCCGCAGCCACCCGCACCCAGGCGGGCTACACCTCCCTGAAGGTTTAAACACTATAAAAGGCAGCACTCCCTGCTCTGGAACAGAAACAGAGCACCGAGAAGGAGGAATACAGTATTGAAAAAGAATAAAAAACTCAAACAAACATGGAATAAATAGGAAATGTGTTTCCAGATTTAGCATCTCAAAATACAGTGGGAAGTCCTGAATCATACTACTACCATGCTGTGTGAAGTAGGAACGTGTGCTCTGTTTCCATTAAAAATTTTTAAAGAGGTTATATGGGAAGTTATCTTAGGTAAAAGCTGTCAGCATAACTCTTTAAGACAAGGCAAGAGAGAACTTAAATGAAAAGTAGCAGTTGCACAAGACATGAGAACAACTAATAGAAAACTCAACAACAGAGAAGGAAGGAGAATAGGATGTGAACACTAAGGACACCCAGATCCTTCCCTTGACTTCCATGGCTGCAGAGAGGGGTCACGTCTTCCCCATTTCAAGGACAGGCAAATTATCAGACCTGAAACTCTTCTGAATACGGGACAGGATAAGCTTGGCAGGGTGACAGCTGCATAACCAAAGGGCACTGCCCTGCCTGGGAACAAATCTGACACCAATGCCACAATACCAACTTTTCAAATCCTTGTAGTCATCACGGCATTTATCTTGGCATTTCTTCCACCTTCTTATTCAAAACATCCCTCAAAACAAAACAAGGAGACACTTCCAAGGCCTGGCAATCCGAGGTACATACATTTTAAAACCGCATTAGCTCACCCTGAGTTCACTTTTAGCCATTGATTCAAAGCATCAGAAAAAAATGAATCAGGTAATTGTCGGCAAATTTCCTTGTTTTGAAATGCGAGAAAGCCACAGACCATTAGAGACTCTGCGCCACAATTAAAGGCACCAATGAGCCAATCAGCCTTTCATGACTTGTCTTAGAGTCTGCCACAGTGTTTTAAAACTAATGAAGCCTGAAAGGACTGTGGTCAAATGCTCTTTGATCCTGCTGAACAGTCATTAAAAAAGTTACATGTGGGCACTTTGTCCCAGTGCTGGAAAACATCAGTCTGGAAAAGGCCAGGATGAAATTCAGAGAAAGGGACTTGTCTTCGAAGGCCCTGGCACCGCCAACACCTATGGGAGTTGAAATGCAAAGTCAGAAATCAGGTTCTAGACAGTGTCCTCTATCCAGAGAGCTCCACAGTAAAAAGACTTGGCTTAACAACTATATACTTCCCCAGTAAGCTGTTTTAACAAAACCAAGTTCAAATGTAACCGAAAACTAACATCAGTCAACATCAAAGAAGTGGTAGAAAGTGTAAAAAATGAAACTACATTGAAAGGAAAGTACTCACATATGGAATCAGCAGCTCTACAAGCCCTTCTTGGACAATTATTAAAATAGATCTCAAATTTTGAGCCAAAATGCTCCATCNTCTTGTACCGCATGCCCGTGCTCATGGTGCCTTCCTGGAGCGACAGCCGTGCCCGTGTGTGCGAGGGTGGGTGGGGGACTGAGGGAGCGCCAGCGGCGGGGCCGCCCCNATTAAAATAGATCTCAAATTTTGAGCCAAAATGCTCCATCTGGAATCCACAAACCCAAAAAAAAGTACAGACTATCAAACGGTACTCAGTAAGCCCAAGTAAAAATCTTTTCACTGAGGCTTCCCACACAAGAACTGTGACAGTGGCTTCAGGTGCCTTGCTTTAAAGAGAGAAAAATCTACTCTGCTTTTAATAAAATTAAAGACTAGATGCTTTTGACAGTCTGCTTCCCCATTGTCCTAGCTGCCTTTGAAAGGCAAAGCTTTCATGCCACCTTTGCTCGGAGATCTAATCTAGCTTTCCAACTGAAGTCTGGGTTTCTCAGGAGGGGTGTGGCTGTCCTGACTTTCACAAGCACAAACGGACAGCACAGAATTATGAGGGTTGCAAAATATGATGCAAAATCCTGGAAGAAAAACAACAAGGAAGGTGCAAATAACAGCAAACAAATTATGAGAAAAAGTCTGCCATTAAATCTCTCACCTTGGCCCTCTGGACANCCCAGATCCTTCCCTTGACTTCCATGGCTGCAGAGAGGGGTCACGTCTTCCCCATTTCAAGGACAGGCAAATTATCAGACCTGAAACTCTTCTGAATACGGGACAGGATAAGCTTGGCAGGGTGACAGCTGCATAACCAAAGGGCACTGCCCTGCCTGGGAACAAATCTGACACCAATGCCACAATACCAACTTTTCAAATCCTTGTAGTCATCACGGCATTTATCTTGGCATTTCTTCCACCTTCTTATTCAAAACATCCCTCAAAACAAAACAAGGAGACACTTCCAAGGCCTGGCAATCCGAGGTACATACATTTTAAAACCGCATTAGCTCACCCTGAGTTCACTTTTAGCCATTGATTCAAAGCATCAGAAAAAAATGAATCAGGTAATTGTCGGCAAATTTCCTTGTTTTGAAATGCGAGAAAGCCACAGACCATTAGAGACTCTGCGCCACAATTAAAGGCACCAATGAGCCAATCAGCCTTTCATGACTTGTCTTAGAGTCTGCCACAGTGTTTTAAAACTAATGAAGCCTGAAAGGACTGTGGTCAAATGCTCTTTGATCCTGCTGAACAGTCATTAAAAAAGTTACATGTGGGCACTTTGTCCCAGTGCTGGAAAACATCAGTCTGGAAAAGGCCAGGATGAAATTCAGAGAAAGGGACTTGTCTTCGAAGGCCCTGGCACCGCCAACACCTATGGGAGTTGAAATGCAAAGTCAGAAATCAGGTTCTAGACAGTGTCCTCTATCCAGAGAGCTCCACAGTAAAAAGACTTGGCTTAACAACTATATACTTCCCCAGTAAGCTGTTTTAACAAAACCAAGTTCAAATGTAACCGAAAACTAACATCAGTCAACATCAAAGAAGTGGTAGAAAGAGTAAAAAATGAAACTACATTGAAAGGAAAGTACTCACATATGGAATCAGCAGCTCTACAAGCCCTTCTTGGACAATTATTAAAATAGATCTCAAATTTTGAGCCAAAATGCTCCATCTGGAATCCACAAACCCAAAAAAAGTACAGACTATCAAACGGTACTCAGTAAACCCAAGTAAAAATCTTTTCACTGAGGCTTCCCACACAAGAACTGTGACAGTGGCTTCAGGTGCCTTGCTTTAAAGAGAGAAAAATCTACTCTGCTTTTAATAAAATTAAAGACTAGATGCTTTTGACAGTCTGCTTCCCCATTGTCCTAGCTGCCTTTGAAAGGCAAAGCTTTCATGCCACCTTTGCTCGGAGATCTAATCTAGCTTTCCAACTGAAGTCTGGGTTTCTCAGGAGGGGTGTGGCTGTCCTGACTTTCACAAGCACAAACGGACAGCACAGAATTATGAGGGTTGCAAAATATGATGCAAAATCCTGGAAGAAAAACAACAAGGACGGTGCAAATAACAGCAAACAAATTATGAGAAAAAGTCTGCCATTAAATCTCTCACCTTGGCCCTCTGGACAGACATGGTTAAATTCAAATCTTCGTAAAAATGGTAGAAAATTTGTGTGAATGCAAATCTGGCACTCCATTTCTTCTTTCAACTTCACTGTAGCAGCCACTGAAGTAGCAATGTAATATCCATATTATGCAGTTCAACTCCAAGCAAGCCAAATATGCATCCCAGTGATGCCAACCATTTGTGAATCCTATGCTGATTAAACACTCATTGCTAGACAGCAAAATTAGGGGTAATCATTACATGAAAGACACCCCAATTTGGTACAGAATACAAAGTGTCTCAATCCCATATTTGGAGAGTAATTTACATTTGTGCATATATAAAACACACAGGACTACAAAAGCATGCAGAAGAGAGCTATAACTCAGCAATGATGTAAAGGAAATAACAACATTCATGAACTTATAAAGTAAAGTGTGTGATCAGATTTTCCAAGATATTCACCCACCTAAAGACATCAGTAGGTGCCTAATGAACTTTGGGGAAAAAAGTAGATGTGAAGCTTTGGTACCTAACTTATAGGTAAAACACTTTTAAAGTTGTTTTGAAATGAAATCAAAGCAGTTTGCAGGTAGACAAATTTTAGAAAGCATCTTCATACCCCAGGGTAAACATCACAATTCATTTGAATATGCACTGTGCACAACGCTATTACAACATTTCATACATTAGATTGAAAAGGCAAAATAAAACAAGAAAAACCACCCCAAACAGAAAATCAACGTTTTCCACATTCATACAATTTATTACAAAACTTCAATGAAAAGTAGTGCTATGGTATATATAAAAAAATCAGTACATGCCATTGCTCAGCTGACAGAAATGCCTGTGACAAATTTTTGCCATCAATACTCGAGATCTGAAGCCAAACCTCCAGAGGCACCCACACAAGTTGTTGGTGTGTGGACTGTTTATGGTGTTTTAAGGCACGGCGATTTAGAAAAGTCAGCTTTTTCCAATCACTGGTGGATCATCGGTGGTTCGTACATTTTCTCATACATCACACAAATGCAAATCACCAGAGATGAAGCTTCAAAAGCAACAAAAGCACAGAGAAAGTTCTGGAAAACTGATACGATACATAATTACCTAAAATGGCAGGTGAAAGTTATAATACTGTGCATACACACATTTACTGTAAACAGGCCACAAAGTCTTAGTATTAACCACGAAACCGTTCAGAACAACCTAGCAGATAAATGATTAATTCCTTAAACCCACCACAATGGCTAGTCCAAACAGTGTACTCTTGGCAGTTTCTGAATAAAAAGGTATAGGAAGGATAATAAAACCACATTTGTAAGTATGAAGACAGTGTTACCAAAAGAATCAAAAAAGATACACTATAGGTTGAATAACATTGATTATATAAAACAAGCAGTTTTACAACACGATCTTCAGACTTTGTGTTTGTTTTAATGCAGGTCTTGGTCTGTGACATCCAGCTTTTGCATTTGAACGTTACCACTCAGGCAAAGAAAAGAGAGCACCCATCCACTTAGAGAACCGTATGCTGCTGGAACAAAAGTGGAAAACAGAGCATTAGAAAGGACAAACTTCGGCACCGTCAGAGCACTGGGGGCAGTCGGAGCCCCTCCGAGCAAAGCAGCACAACCCAGGGAATAGGGAGTTTCAGTTCCTGCAGCACAAGGACCTGCATTACAACTAGATCAGCTGAGCAGTTCAGTCTCAAATATTTATCACAAATGTCCAACAAGAGCTTATAAATGAGAACTTATTTTTAGCTACATAGTTTCTTAGGCACTCATACCCCCCTTCAGCCTGCAAGAACACAAGGAGAGCGTTACAACCCCTCTCATGAGTCCTGCACACAGCACATTGACCTTGGCCTGTTCTGTGCATTATTGCTGCTGAGGGAAACAAACCACTCAGCTAAACAGGGCTAGCACTAGGCAGCCAGCTCAACATCATGCACCAACACTGCTAAGGTAAAGCTAGAAAGCAGACATTTTTTCAAGCCTTCATCCAGCAGTGTTCTTGTGGCTGAAAAAAAAAGGGATGCTGGTCTGTAATTTCAAAAATAACGATCAGTTTTGGATATTTCTACAGTTACTTGCCAATCAAAAAGACTGCTACAAAGAAAGCACAATCCCAGCTTTCCCTGAAAGTTGCATCCTGCTTAAGAAGTTGTGTCAGATTTGGAACTCAGGATAAACACCTCAAATTCTCCAGTACCAAAAATACTCGTTCCTGACGGAAAAAGTTAGCTTAATCTAAATGCTCATCTGGATGGAAAAAATAGAAATATACTAGAAAACACTGTTGTGCCAAGTTGTAAAATACACTGTAACACTCACTCAGACTACAGTGGGGATAAGGTGCAATGTGCTTTGCTCTTTGCCATTCTCACTGTGGGACTTCTGTTCAATATACAATTCCTTCTCATTTTAAGGAGCCCATCACTTCTAATAATGACTAAAACAAGCAAGTTAGCAATAAGGCTTTAAAGCCAGAGTCCATAAATTCCTAAGCAAATTCAATATTCAAATTCAAAACCAACCTATTGTGCTACACTGCTACTTGGAGTTTGAAAGAGAAACTTGGTTTCTGCCACTGCCTGCCCAACACTAATCTGTTACAGAAGATACCTCAAGAAGAAACTGTAACTCATGTTTCAGACTCACAAAAAGACTGAAATTTCTAACAAACATGATGGCTTGGGTTCTAAGCACAGCTGTGCATTGATGTTAGCAGCATTAGCTACACGATACCCACATTTTATAATGTGGAACAGACTTGGGCAAAGTATGTGTGTACTTTTAATGTGGATTCATTTCACTGCTCTTTCTTCCTCATCTTGTAAGGCAATATTTTATGATACAATTAGGCTGATATTATTCTTGTCAAGCTTTACTAGACCAACCTTACAGTCCCCCATGCTCATTTCACCAACACATGGAGTTAACAAATGCCTCCATCTGCAATGTGAGTTCATACCATCATTGAACAAAGAGGATATTTCTCCATTAAAACAAAACTCTCTCAGTAAGTAGCATAACTATCAAGTACTACACACACCTGCACCCTGATCATGTGGTCACATAGCTCAGAATCCTGTATTTCTGAAGATTTTGAACACCTTGTAAAGGATACGGATTTGTTTCCCCCTCAGCTCTTCCAAGAGCAGCACTACAATGCAGACTGACTTGACACCTCTGTATTCACTTCTGAACTCCAAATGAGAGAAATTTGCTTGATAAGCAGCTACATTTTCTCACTCACCTCAGTTGTTTTTCTTCAAATAGCACCCATTTCTTTTATAACTACAGCCCTTTGAGTGTCCCATTGTCAGCAAGAACTTTGAGAAATGGCATCTTTCCAAAAGGCAGAGGAGTACTGGATGACACCAGGGCTCCGCCATAGGTTTTGACTCATTTTGTCACCACACCCCAAACATTTTGGTTTTCTGGTGTTTCAGTCACCCTCTGTTGACTTCACTGCTTCAAGTTTGTTCCCTTTTCCTTTACTGCTCTGTAGTGAGACCTCATGCTTCCCCACAGCAAACATCAGCAGCCACGTTTCACAGTAAGTTACCAAATTGGCCCTTGAACTGATTACCAATGCTCATCAGTTAAATATGTTAAAGAGGGGTGATAACCATAGAGTCACATCTACATACCAGGATCCAAGCTTCAAAACTATCAGAAATGCTTCTCGGTTTCTTTAGGAAAAAGTGGCCCTGACACATTTTCGGGTTCCCCATTTTACCACATAATTTCCAACAGAAGTCTGTTCTCCAAAGCTGAAAAAACTTGTGCCAGCCCATCAGTGCAGGGTTTGCTGAACAATTCCACAGTCAGAAGAGCTGAAGAGAGCTGGACACTGACAGCACTCTCCTGGTCTAGTTTCTAGCCAGAGAAACATTCACTGGCAGTGCCAGGCAGTTGTTCCAAATACTACAAATTTGCCCAAGCTTCACATGCTCTAGGCTCTCAATTTCAGCTGCCAAAAACTACAACATCATCTCTACTCCCTCAAATGACATTTCTCATCAGATCAATTCAGCATTCAGCAGCATCATTTTAGAAGGCTGGTTGCTATGACAGTGCTTTGTATTGTTCTGTTAAATGATGTCAATTCATTGGTAGAAAGAAGGAGCTCTTTGGTGTCTTTAGCACTGTTCTTATCAAGAACCAGAACAGTGTTAATGTGCTCAGGAGGCTTTAAAATACTTGTGGAAATCACAAGCTATTCTAAAAGAATTTTCAACATCCTACAGATATTTTTGGTGCAAGATGCTTGGGTTTCTTTTTTGTCTGAACAAATTTCCCTAACTATAGCTACATTTCCAGATGGCTGTATTAGCATTCCACAGCCTGGCTTCTGTTACTGATTTGTCCCAGTATGATCTTGAAACTGAGTGAAGACAGACAAACCAGATTTGTAAGAATAACAAGAAGAAAACAGATTGCAAAGAGATACACTTTGAGAAACAGAGAATGAAAGGGAAGAAACATCCACCAATAACCATTTCACTGGGTACAATTATCCCAGCTTTGCATAATAATTGCTCATCTGAGATGGACAAGTTCAGAAGCTAGTAAATATGCTATTGGAGTGACTGCAGGCTTATTTCAAAAGCACTTAATATTTGAGCACCCAAATAAAATTAAACCTGGTTTAGGTTTTGCTACCCTATTCCACCCTTCCATCCTTCTCTTCAATTCTTCACGTGAACTCTCAAATATAAGGAACAATAAGCTCCTGCACTTTATAGCAGTGTCGTGTTTAACAAGAAAAAAAAAATCCAAGGAAGATTAGTGAAGTGAGTATATGAAAAGTCAGGGTAAAAAAATTGTTACTTATTCTAAGAATATTCTGGTGTCTTGCTGTGCTCTCATTTCCTGCTCCACCTGCATTAGTTACACACAGAAGCTATTAAATGTTTAGAGGAAAGAGACAAAAGCATAGGTCAACACACCTTTGTCAGGGCTGCACTCAAAAGATCTTAATCACCACAATCTGTTCTCATAGGTTTTTATCAGAAACTGCAGTTGGAAACAGGAATGACCAGTGTGCCAAAATCATCTTCCTTTCCTACCTCCAACCCAGTCTCCACCAGCATTCATCTTCATTCCCTTTCAGGATTCTTCTTCTCCACAGCAAGAACTCTGTCTGCCCTCTTTGGAAACTTTGAATGCATTCCCTGCATCTAATCTTTGCTTTTGTCACTGCCCTTATTGTTCTCTTACTCCAGCCTTGAAAGTAAAGGAAACTGCTTGAAGTGAATCCTCCCTTTGCTCTTTTCATAAAACCTTTAAAGATGGCCCTATTCAAGAGGGATCAGGCAAACCAGATCTTCCAGTCACCCCATCCGTGTAGCACTTTCTGGTAACACAGACTTGTCAGTCTTTTTGGTGAGGATTTGAGTTTAGCACTTTTTAATCATTATGCAATGCTCCTCCTAGAAAACCCCAAAGCATTCAGCAGTCTCCTTCCCACCCCAGAACACAACTGAAATCAGAGGTGGGTATTTCACATATTTGGATATTACTGTTTATTCTCCAGCTCTTACCTATGAAGGTCTTCGTACCACACCACACCCCACTTTTCCCAAAACACCTGAAAACATTTGTGTATTTGTGCTTTAGGTAGGGGAAAATATTTTAAGGGACTTTTGAAGAAAACACAAAAATTAAGTATGTATCCAAAATAAAAAGAGTGACAATATTAATTTTTATATAAACTCTCTGTTTATAAAGTCAAATTTTTCTCAGCACAAAGTAAAGGTGCAAAAGAGCAATGGGAGGAGAGACTGTGCTTTCGGTAGCAGAGGTGATCCTTTCAAGTTCTTGTAAAACCAGAACCTGAGAGATGTTTAAGATAAACTGTGATAGAACAAAAAGATTAATGCCGACTACATTTAAATTTGTTGGCAGTTTGGTTCTGTTAACCACTGTGTTAATTACAAGTTTCCTGGTTTCTCTAGAAATAGTGATTTCAATAAAATACAGCAAAAAAGTCTGATGGGAATGGTGGAGGTTGAACTCATCACTCCTCCTAAGTTGCAAAGTCAGTTAACATGCATGAGAGAAACTTCCCTAAGGCTAAGCTCTGGATAAGGATTCCCTTCCACATGCTGCCAGGATCAGACAGCAAAACCCAGGTTTAGGAGGGCTGCATCTGCAGTTCTGACTGCATACTGGCCAACAAATTACACTAAAAATCAATCTATCTCTCACTCGCTCTCTCTCAGGGGTAACAAAACCAGAAGTTCAAAAAGCAATCTGAATGCAATCTGTCAAACATGATTTCCACAGCAGCTGCAGAATGTAGCTTAGCAAATTCCAAAGTAACAGCAGGACCTCCATGTATGAGGATCCCATTCAAATCCTTCTCAAAATCATCCATACTCAGTATTCCAGCCCAATTAACTTGACCTCCTGATTTAGTTCAAATCACAACAAGATCATGGGAACAGTCAGTTAAAGCTGCAAAGTCTCATGCTTAACACACAGAGTGGGCCAAACTGCACTCCTGATTAGCAGTGTGAGGTAACTACAGAAGAACATTTTCCTTGGACAGACATGAGCATGTTCATAACTCTGTCTACTTACGTAGCCATGGCTGCAAATTCAGCCTGGGAAAAACCATGCTCCAGTTCCTTTTTACAGAGACCATATCCAGTATTGCCAGAAGCTGTGAAATACAGGGGATCTGGGGCCATTTCTGGCTAACCATTAATGGGAATACTACATCCCATCAGCCCTCAGATACTGATTTCACAGCAAAGCCAGCATCTAGGAACTGAGGAAAGAACTCTGAATATATTTGTACCCCTTGCCATCCTCTGCTCTGCCAATAACAACTGTGGACAAGGGTAGATTTATGTGGTTTTTTCCTATTGAGTATCAGTTTGCAGGTGTTGTGATTAAACATGATTTCTAACTCTTACAAAGAGCTGAGCTCCTTAGCAAAAAACCAGTGACAATCATTTACACTAAAAAACTTTCCTACAGCAAATAACCATTTCCACAAGTGGTAAAAATTTGGCCACATGACAACGAAGTCACAGTGAAAACTTGGAACCTTCAATTCAGACTATAGTATTCAACAATATTGAACAGGCTGCAAATGACCAGCTCCTGGCTGGGGAATGAGAGCTTTCTGTCAGACACTGCTATCACACACACCATGTGGTCAGCCACAAAATTATCCTCGGTGTTTAGATTTCCAACTCTGGGAAAACACATCTTAGTATGGAAGTTGGAAGACATGATGTGGAGACTCCTCTATCTGCAACAGTTGAAACTGTGACAGTAAGAAACCTGAGACTGAATTGCTTATTTCCCCTAAAATACTTCATTCAAAGATAAGAGTGCACATACCAGTAAAATCATCAACTTCTGTTTAAGTGAGAATCCAGTGAATGAGTTTATTGCTTAATTATTTTTTTCTTCTTTTTATGTAAACAGGAAGACTGAAGGTTCAAATAAAGGCAACAAAAAAATCTCCTTATTTTAGGCTTGGAATGTTGGCAGCTGACACAAGGTCATAAGGGATAACATAATCCATTTTATTCAAGCTTTACATTCCACAAGACCAGCAATCAGAACTAGAGTATTAAACTGAAGTATTAAGCAACAAGGCTCCTCATATCCTTCCATTTTTTGTACTTGCATTTAAAATAAAAATTCTACCAGAAGAAAGCATGAGTATGTGCTACAGGCATTTTTTTTCTTCACTCATTCTGATCTCCCCTAATACCTCACATGTATCATCAAGGGAAGCCTGTATTCAGTACACCTGACCAAAATTCTGTCTGGCTCTTTGAGAAAACTGTTAAAAACTCAGCAGCCTACATAGCCCACAACAGTCTAACTAATATGTTTTGTTTACATATCCAATTAATTTTCTGAGCAGCTTGTGCTAACAGAAGCAAAGCCTGATGATCCAAAAGTAAGGCACTGAAGGGAAGGATTTACAGCTGGAAGGTAACACTGGCATACATCTTTTCTAGTCTACTCATGACACCACTTTTTTTTCCTGTTAAGTACCGTAAATGCAAGCCCAAAGTGCAAAATTAACAATAATCATTGTCAAAATCTTCTGTAAGAGGGGAAAACAAGTCAGAAAAGCAATACCTGATGCATCCAGATGTTAAGCACCTTAGTCATCACCAGGCTTCATCCTCATCTGGGCCTGCATCTGGGCAATCATCTCCTGCATGCGGCGCAGCTGGAAGAAAAAAACACCCAAGTGTTTACAACAACTTCAAGAGAAGACCAAAAATCCAGGAAACCTTAAAACTTTTTTTTTTTTCCCATGGTAGAACACAGATCCTATTTTCCTCTTCACAAACTGGAAATGTTCAATAATTCACATAACTGAATACTTTGGTTTTCTCCTCACATTCTTCTGTTCAGTACCTCTAACTTTCACAAAGACTTGTAAGAATACTTACAATGAAAATTAAGCAATACAATCCAAATCTTTTGAAGTCAGCTATGCTTGCAGACCTGTGAATCAACATTTAACCCATAATAAGGAAAGCATGTCCTTTAGGTGTGCACAGAGCTACACCTGAGTGAGCTGAAGCAGCTTTGTTCTGATACAGTTGCTCAAAGTGTAAGATCATGTAGGAACACTCATCCTGTGACTATCAGAGAACCCTGCAAATTTTTAGCAGCAGTAACAGCCAAATATGAAAACAAGATTTAAGAACTATTTCAAAAGAGAAATAGGAAGATGTTTATAAAATTTGGAAAGCCAGACTAAACATATTAAGCACCAGTATTTTTTACATCTAAACAATTATTTCTCCTGGAAATAACTGTTTTCTTAAGGCATTTTCTTATAACACTTAAAAGTTAGTTTCCATCTCATAAAAGGCCACTTTTATATAATGCTTTGTTGCTGGTTGTTTTTTCCAAAAAAAATAATATTAATTGGAACAAATGTTCCTAAGACAGAAGAAAGAACACTAATATGGACTTTCAAACTATATATGCAAATACCTCTAATTTGCTTCACAAATGACTGGGTACTTCCAAATGCAGGTGGGGAAGCTCTACATACAGAAGTACAAGAGCCCCATTTTACAAAGTGGGAAGGAAGTGGGCTGCTATTTCCTGCATATTCTATAACCTATGAGTCCACCTCAGACCTTCACATGATCTCAAAGAGATCATGCTTGTATAGCAAGTTCTCTTTTTTTATAATTATGTAGAGAACTGCTTTCATTTATTTTCAGGGGAGAACTAACTGAAAAAGCACTCTGTCTGAACAATTATACTTTTTTTTCATCCAGTCAATCACATTAAATATTTTGATACTCGTTACTCCACCAGGTTCAATACAAAAGAACCTGAGATAAATGCTTGAGTACATCCATGTGGTGTTGAGCTGTTGGTTTGTTTTGTTTAAAAAAACCCCAACAAACTGAAAGAAACCTCTCAGAACAAGAAAAACTAACTGCAGGTGCCCACATCACTTTTTCTTCCCTGCTCTCAGATACAGATTTAGGAAAGAGCAAGAAATGGAAGATTAACTAAAGAGTAGAAAAGATTGCAGCACAGCCAGCAGTACACGAGCTTGTCTGAAACTTGCTGGCTTATGTCCTTATCCTCTTACTGCAGCATCACAGGGTTCAGGAGAGGCTAATTCAGGTTCCTGTGACTGCTGCAGAGATGCCCTCTGACAAAAGGAGATTCGCACAGGAACAGATGAGATACAGCTAAGTCTGTGAGGATTATTATAAACCCATCCACATCTTTCTGCTTCTGAACAAAAAGCTTCTGATCAAAAAGATGGCATAATGTTGCAAGAAGAAGGAAAAAAAGGCAGAAAGTTTCCAAAATGAGTGCTGCATTGATTTCATATACAAGAAAAAAGAAAATCTTCAAAGATCAACTTGTAAAAATGTAAGACACCTGGTCTTTTGAACTGCGTCTCTGCAGATTTCCCATTGGAATGAAACTAGCTTTTTGGAAGCTCTCCTACTTGAGCTTTCCCAAGAGCACTCCAAGCTGAGCCATGAAACATTCCCAAAATAGAAACTATTCAGTAATCAGAGGGGGAGATACTGCTGCACACATATTATGGTGATTGCTCAAATGCAGAATTCTGCTAATAGCCAACATCACATTTTAAGACTTAAATACAGCACTGAGAATTGCATTTTCTTAACTTACACTGATACAAATATGCCCATAGCACAAAATAAATCAGATACTGCATATGACACAAATATAAGGCAGCACAAAAGCCCCAGGAAACCTACTCTGCTCCAACATTAAGATTGTAAAAGATTTTCCTTTTCCATCCTCATGTGGTGTTTTTGAGACATACTGGTGAAGTCTCAGTCTTTTCCATTAGGCAAGGAATGGCAAGTTTCTGAAGCTATTTTAGAACAATTCAGTAGAAAAACTTTCAAGCACAAGGCCTGTGGAAAAAAACTATGCACATTGTTGTGAAGTAAAAGAGAATCAAGCTGTATTGTGCTCAAGTGGTAACCATGCCAGTCTGTTCAACAATTCCTCTTGGAGCAGAGGACAGGACAGAGGGGCTGTTCCTCCACATTACACTACAAACCAAAATCAGCTCATGTTCACCTTACTGGACCTACTGAATAGACAGAAAAAACCTCTGCTCTTAATAAAGGAGAATGTGAAAGAATCACACCAAAGACTGAAATTGATGTCATGTCAACATCTGCGCTCCCTTTGCTGTTGGGGACTGCAAGCATCAAGGGCAGAAAATGACTTTGATCTTTCTCAGCAGCGAGTCCTCTCACTTGCAAGATCAGCATTGATATATTTGTGCTCATCCCCTAAAAACGGATGCTACAACATGACAGCATAGGACCAATGCACATCATGAAAAGGAAGCTAGGAAACAGTGTTTGGAAATCTGTTAAAACAAGTAATTCCTGTGAATTCTCAGATAACAAAAGGCAAAAGAGTAAATGTAACCTTGGTATGAATGCCCCTTAGTTTACTTAGGTCAGGTCCACAATTTAGTTCCAACGATCATGTAGCTACTGCAGCAAAGCAGAAAGGAAACAAACATTTAAAATGAGAGCTAAGGCAACAGAGTTAGAATTGAACCACACATCTCATTAATAGCTTCCACACCCTAACAGAAACCACAGACACACAGCTCTGCTGTACCTACAGATTTTCATCACAATACAAACAGACTATTCCTGTTTAAACAATGTGAACAGCTTCTTCAGTCAACAACATGCAGGTAGTATCACAGGAGGAGAAATATTAAGAAACAATGTTTACTTCCCACTGATGTTTCCCCTCTACCAAGTCTGATTATTTCTGCCCATGCCTAAAGGCATAAGAGAAGAGGCTGCAGGAATAAGGGAAGATGGAAAACTGCAGACAGTGGATTTTCTAGTGAATGTTCCCGTAAGAGCTCTTTTGATTAAAAATACTTCCAATACCAAAGAACTCAAGTAATTTTGTTAGCTGAAGACAAGAAAAATATTCCTGATAATTTGGAAATGGGGCTACCATTAGGATAAATGTCTCCCATAGGACATGCTGACAAACAGTAGAAGTCACTCTGGCCACAGCCATTGTTGTACATGAGCAGCAGGCACTGTTACTTCAAAAACAGCTAAAAACAACCAAAAAACCCCAATTATTAAAAAAAAAATTAAAAAACCATTATAATTCCTCAAGGGTTCCCATTGCTAATTGGGATTTTCTTCTTACTAAGTTCTCCAGGGCTAAGACTGCACACTTCACAGGGCAAGGCTGAAGCATCCTGCCTGCTGCACTGGGCAGTAACATCCCACAAAATAAATTAAACTTCAGACCTGTTTTTAACTTCTCCTAGGTCTGCAGGCCTTCATCAGCAGTCATGCTGTCTCTTCCCATAAAAGTTTGCCCCTTCTCTTTCAAGGCAATGCTTTCCCAAACCCCAGCAGCAGCAGGCAGTTACCTGCACACATCAGTCCTCACTCCCCACTGCTGTTCCCCCTCCTGACTCCCACACCAACCCAGGGCACTTTATCTCATCTGCCAAAGGGTCACACACCTTCAGAAAGTGGAAGGACAGAGGGAAAACAATTTCAACACTGTTCATTCTACTATACACAGCCCACTGCTGACCAACTCTGCTGAAAGCAGCATGAAGAGATCTGCCCAAAGTTTCAGGGTAGCTCATTAAAGAAACCCAGAGGTATTTATTCCTTCCTGTTTTCATGTAATCACAGCCCTAACATTTTTTCTGGAAGCGCTACCTCTCAAAATCTTGAAAGGTTTTTATTAACAAGACATTTTCAGAGTGGGAAAAATATGGCAAAAAAACTACAAATGTTAAGTTTGTGCCCACTTACACTACAACATCAAAATAATCTGTTCTGCATCATATTTACAGTGGGGAACAAGAATATCTTTATGTCTATTTTCATTTTCCAGCTCTAAAAAACAGGTCATCGCTTGCAAGTGAGCAAAAGCACAACCAGATTAAGCAATAAATCCAAAATGACAGATTAGTTATTCCAAATTGGCTGAACTGGGGACCACATCCTTTGGCATAAAAGACCATTTAGCAAAAGTGATGCCTTGATAAAGATGATCCTGGCATTAGTTCAAGCATTCATTCCTTCCAAGGTTATATAAACCTCACAAAACTGTAAATAGAACATCAAGCACCGTTACTGATGGGAATGCAGAACAGGAGGGGAAATGGATATTTGTTTTCTCTGTGAAGGCCATGGAATCCAAGCCCATTTCCTCTGTGCCTCTTTCCTCCACAGATTTTTCCCAGTCTGAACCTTAGGGATGATTTGGAGATGAAGAGACTTCATACCAGCTTATCTACAGAAGATTCAGCAAAGCTTCTTGATCTCTTTGGAACAATAGAATGCAGAAGTTAAAAGTGTATTTGTTTTTTCAAGTTCTAACCTAATCCCCAGCTACTTCAGCAGCAATTATTCAGATCTGATTAGCCCCAGAGAAAACTTTCAAAGACTGTCCCCTGAGAAATTCAAAATTTCATCCCTTTAGCCATGTTATATAAAAGACACATTACATATTTATATACTGGTCTATTTTGACCATTCTGTGTCAATGCATAAATAGAATATATATATGTGTATATATGTATATATATATATATAGTGCCTGTCATATCAACAGTTTCCAGGGAAAATATTTATAGGAGACTTTTGTCAGATGTAAGCCTTAAAACAAATTGTTCTACAAGGATACCCAGGATTGTACTTAACTACTAGGCATGTACAATTTACATAGTTCAAGTAACAGGAGAAACAGTTAGGACGTAAGTTCTTGAAGTCTACTTGTCTGCTTGGAAGCATTAAGGAAAAATAGAAAAACAAAAAACATTTTCAAAAAATGCTCTTGAGCTTTTTGAAGCATTCAGTACTGCTGGCTATCAGCTGACGGGCCCCTATTGCTTTGCACATGCCCCAGTAAATGGGAGGCAGTTAATTTGTGTACAGAACACTTGCAGAAGCTCCACTCTTGCATGTGCACAGCCATGAAGTGTGCTTATGCTGCTGAAATGCAGTCATAGAGTGATAAATATGCAGCTCACCCAATCTCCAGTAATTCATATTATTAACTACTAATTATGGTGGTAATCAGCTGCTTCTGCATTGCGTTTTAAAAAAATTTTTTGCTATTTATATCAACATGCCAGGGTTAGCCAATAGCTAACCAGGGTTAGTTATTTTTAAATATGGATGCTATAAGGGAAAAAGGAAATGCACAGACCAAAGTAAATTTCAAAAATTTCCATGTATGGAAGTCAATCTTCCACCTCACAAACACACAAAACTGCTTGTAGTTTCTTTATTTTTTTATTCCAAATCACAGCACATGTGAAATGATCTTTCCAGGCGTGCTTTCCTGCAGTTATGGACGTGGATCCAAGCTGAATTGGACAAAAGAAGGATAAAGAGAAAAAAACCCACTATCTTACAATTGGCAGCAAGTCTTCAGTTTTCACACTGCAAGTAGTATAAGCACAGGCAGCATATTGCTAGAATTTAAATACCAGGCTAAAATTTTCTGAGTCTTTACAACTTCAACATAAAATACTAAATTAAAAGGCACAGCAATAACTTGAGAAATCGGAGTCTGAAAACACCAAATCCATAAACTGACAGGTGCAAAAACACTATGATTTAAGTCAAAGTTAAGATGAAAAAACACATGTATTAATTATATTATGGGATTTTTAAGACTCAAGAGCCTATTTCTACTCCATAGCCACAAGACATAAGAATAAATTTACTGGTAATGTGCTTGCAGTAAGCACATGCACATCTGAAGTGACATGAGATTATCAGTATATCCCACCACAGCATGCAGCATGTGTAGCTGACAAACATAAATTGATTCCAATACTTAAAATAGCAAATATCCTTATGGAAAATTAGCACCCAAACAGGAAGTGATAAACACTCTGCCTACAACCAAGAGTGCACACACTACCTCCCATCCACAATGCAAGTGCCTATACATAAAACACTGTAAGGGCAACTTGTATGGTCAGGTTAGGTCTGTCATTTAGCTCAGCTCCAATCTTACCTGCCACAGGCAGCAGCTGATGCAGAAAAGTGAAATTGGAACACAGCATGTTATATTAAAGAACAAGTTTTAGAAAGTTCCTCTTACCTCAGCCTCTTTCTGCTGGAGGATTCTATCCTTGTCTACCACTTCCTCTTCAACGGGTCTGTTGAAGAAAAGAACACATTTGATATTGACAGCATAAAATACAGAAGTAAAAATCTCCAAGAACAGATTCAAGACTCGTATTTCAATTATTATGACATCATCAAAGTCTACATCCTTCCATACAGGAGAAATTAGGACAATTTTAAAATCATGCTTCCCTTTTGTAAAAGACCATCTTTACCTCACAGACTCCTGCTAGTCACTCTCCATTTCTTAAAATTTGATTTCTTTACTGCTTCTTGCAATTTACTTTAATGAACAGATTTCCTTCACTATCTATCCACAGTACAAGAATTAACCACTAAAACGCTGTGTAGGCTATTTCCTTTCTTCTTTAACATCA
Organism: Hylia prasina; assembly: GCA_013397195.1. Taxonomy (NCBI): domain Eukaryota; kingdom Metazoa; phylum Chordata; class Aves; order Passeriformes; family Sylviidae; genus Hylia; species Hylia prasina. The sequence continues at coordinate 304,847 of VYXD01014883.1, read as the reverse complement.
AAATGCTTTGCTGAATACTTGAACAAGTGGGATGTGGACAAGAGTAAGTTGCTATCCAAAAAGATGCAGCAAAGGTAGATATGGATTTTTTCTATTAAGTTGCCAAGGACAACCTTGCCAAGAACTAAAAAAGAGATTAAAAAAAAATACCAGAAAAGATTGTTTGGTCTAAACTTCTCTCTTTAGCTACATATGAAGGAGCAAGAGAAGCAATACCTCCCTAAGCAGATAGACTGGGGCCTATTTAAATTTGCCCACTAGTGTTCATTTTCTTCAAGCAGACATCATTACATAAAAGCTACCTTGCCTGCAGGCACCTTCTTCCTGCACATTCCAATTAAAAGCATAGAAAAAAGGGGATTTGAGCTGTTTATAAGCACAGCACTTTGCTATATATTATTCCTCTTCAAGAGGAGCATTTCATACAAATTTCAGAATTCCTCAGATTGAAATCTGATCAGAAATAATTTCTGACAGGTGAGATTAGTCAGGAGGAAGAACAAGTCCCCTGCTGGTGGGCAATGAGGAGCAGCAGAGCCCAGGGGCAGCACACACTTACTTGCCAGTGCGTTTTAGCCTCTCAGAACGGAAGTTCTCGTAGTGCAAGTCTTGGGTCACCTCCTGCAGGTCCTGCATGTGTGTCCTAGAACATGCAAAGGGCTATTGAACACTCTGTCATCATCAGCAAAGAAAAACACTTTTTAATCTTCTGTTTCTGTTTTATCTAATGGATGTATTTACCAGAAAAGTAAATCCTTGCAGACCAAGCCAGCCAGAACTCTGCTTTCAAGTTCATTGATCTTTAATTCATTCCTAAATGCCCCTCCAATATCATTCACAGACCCAAAATATGCTGTCCTCCTCTTGGTCCTTAATTACTTCAGACAAGTTGTTTATACCAGGTTTTGCAGTGTTAAGAACCTTGCACAGACAGTTATTCAGAAAGATACTTTAATTCCAAAGGCATTTTATTACTCTTAAGTGCTGTCAAGTATAATTTGTAACTGGGAAGTAGGTGGAGCTGCTTGGCTCACACAACAGCTGACATGGCTTAACAGTTTTCAAATGCCAAGAAAGAAAAGGAAAACCTGCTTGCTCCCAATGCCCAGCAGAGGGCAATCCCTGCCCAGTGCAGACTGAGTTTGGAATGACACAACGGAATCCATTTCCAACAATAGCAAAACATCATTTTTAAAAATAATCACTTCAAACCATTTACGCAGGCAGAATATCCGTATCGGCTCAAATCATAACGGGGTGGGGTATCATATTTAACAAAGGATTTCCCATACTGCCAAGAAAATTGCACTTTGCTTTTGGAATATTCTTCACTTTGAAGAGTATTTTAAAAGCCTCTCTGCCCCAGCAACTGAACTATAACAAAACTTCAGTTGGTACATACAGCCATCAGATCAGTTCTCATAAGGCATAAAACCATCACATATATCTGGCAACATTAAATAGAGTAAATACTTTCTGAATTCAAAGATCGGAGAGCCCAGCAGGAAAACAAGCTGCAGGGGACTAAAATATAACTCTGCACTACCATCAGGGCTAGTTTTAAATGAAGGAATTAAGGTTGCTATAGGCTTTTAGTCATGGTGGCAGTTACGTCAGCACAGGAGAGGGGATCATTTTACCATTACTCACACCAGCATTGTGCGCAGCTTGAGGAAATCATTGTGCTCTGGATTTTCAACTTCAACAACTCCCCAGGGATACAGGCGGCCTCTGATTTTTTTCCCCTTCACCTCAATAAGTTGATTGGATCCAATAACAGCAAAGGGAATGCTAGCCTAATTGAGACAGAAAAACCAAGTTACTGTTTTGATTTTTGACTGGTTAGTTTTTGTATTTTGCATTGTCTTTCTTTTAAAGAAAGCAAGAAGATTCAAGTAACAGTCAAGAGAGGGGGAAAAGAAATGTTGACAACCACTATTAAACCCTTCTCACATCAGAAAAACCAATGAATCCCATTCTAGGCAATGTAACCTCTCCTATGAGCACCCGTAGCTTTGTTAGGATCAATTTGTTTTAACAGAGGCCCAAAAGGAAATGACGCTTCACTTTAGGAACACTTGACTGTTGTTCAAGTACAGTTTGGGCATAATGTGTCATCTGACATAACATCATGCATGGAGAACAGCCAACAGAAACATACTTCAGATGCAGAGTGAAGTAGCTAGAAAGAGAATTTCAGACACATTCTTCAAACACCTTTGCAAGCACAAAGAGGAAATTACTTCAGTAAAACCTTGATTATCTGCTTTAACATGAGGCAAGATGTTAATTAGTACAGCAACCATAACACACACAATCTCTCTCCTTGCTCACATGTTAAAACATTTGAGCCAGAAAACAGACTGCAAATAATAGGTCATGGTGAACAGTGGTTTATACTTAGAAGAGAAAAGAAGAGAAAGTTGTGACACACTACACTTGGAATTCTGGTGAAGAAGAGACTGGAATAAAAGGGATTATAATTCAGAGTCAACATACAAAGGAAACTGAAATTTTGACATGTTGTAAAAGGAATGAAGTACCTTTAGGCATGTTGCAGATTGAAGAACTACAGCAACAAAATGATAAACTAGGAGGGAAACTTGCCTTTAAAACTCTAGTTTGTTCTTTAAACTCCTCATCTTCATCAGAATCTGCATCGGGGAGCTGATAAATCCTAATGCCATGTTCAGAAATCTCATCCAGAACCTGAAAGTTTGCAAAAAAGAAAGCATAGTACTCTTACTTCATTGAAGAAGTATCCAGTTAAAAATATATGAAATTGATTTACTACTCTGTAACAGATATTCACCTGACTCAGTGTCCAAACTGCAAAATAACACAGGCTTGAAGATTTTTTAAAAGGCACAAAAGATAAATGTATTTAACATAGCAAGTAAAAAATTTAAAAACTCCAGAAGATTTACAAGGCAAATACAGGAGCAAAGTGGGGTTAATATGAAAAAAGAGTAAAAGTAACAAGAAGGAATTCATTAGTTACAGAATCAAAACCATTAACCCCATGTCAAAGTACATTTCTGTGCATTTGATATGTTCAAAATGTAGAAGACAGTGCCTGCTGCCTCTTGAATCAAAGAAGTTAAAAGCTTATTATCCACTTAAACTGGAGAAAGTCATTAAAAATCCACTAAGAAAAAGTCCCTGTTCTAAAACAGTTTTCTTTGTCATTAATGTCTGAAATTAACATAAAAAATCCAGTATCTGTATTCCTGGGCACATTCTTTTCCTATTGAAATCACCGCAGGGATGAGCAGCCAGCAAAACTCCAAGCCTTTGGCAGTTTCAAAAGGTGGCACAAGTCAATTCCTTTTTTAAAAGCAAAGAGAACGTTTCTGCTGCCACACTACTGAACATACCTAAGTCAGCTCTTGTCCCTGCATCAAATGTACTGATGAGTTATTTTCAGTAAAGGAAGTGTGGTGGTGTAAGGAGAGCATCAAGAACGCTGAGATTCCACAATGATTCTCTCCAAAGGGAACTTGGATGTTTCAGCAGAAAAGGGGAACTGTGCAAACTTCCTAGAGCAGCAACTGTAACCCCACTAACAGCACCTGAACCAAGCAGCTGCCCCGCTGAAAGAACCCTCACCATATACAAAAATAGACAAAGTTTAGGCAAATTTAGGGACAGTTTTAAGGCAATGATAAAAATATTCAGAAGAGCCTATGTAAGGGCTTGTGATGCCATTACTGCATATACAACTGGAAATTAACTTGGTAGCACAAAAACAGACTTCAAATAAAGAGGCCTTAATGAGCCTTCTCTGAGTATTGTTGGGTTCCTCCATCCTCTGCCATGATGGCAACCAACAACTACAGTATAAATGAAAATTGTCCAGCCAGAACTTGCTTATTAAACATGTGTTTAAAAGAAAACAATTCTCCAGACCATTAGCAGAGGAAAGACCATGTATGAGCCACAGCTGTTCCCTGACAATGTTGTCCTGCCAGGTATATAAACATCCCCCACACTCACACACGTGCACACTGAGTAAAGTACTGTGAGCCCCCACCTACACAGAGAGCAATACTTCATAGAGAGAAAAGAAACTTGGGAGTAAGTGCTGCCAATAAGCAATTAAGACATTCACACAATGACATTTAAATCAATGGATGCTGTTACTGTTCTGCAAAATGAAAGAGACCTGAGCTGTCACCAAATGACCGTAAAAGATGCACAGCTGGGATGGGTGGGTCAGCACTGCAGTTTGATGTCTTTAAGTAGTTGCATAAAACAAGAAAGCACATTTAACCTGGCTGAGATCTTTGAGATAAAATGCAAGTGGAACAATAACGGGAAAGCCGACAGCAAGGGGTGCTAGAATAATATATTACAGCTGTTAAACCTAGTGCTTTCCTGAAAGGAAAAAGAATTGCAATAAAAACAAACTGTATTTTATGCTCCTAACAATGAAACAGCATTTTGCTTCTTCAAATCTGAATTTTATTGGCCTCAGAGGATTCTGTGTTCCTAAAGATTAGCCTTCCCATGGGAAATCAAAAAAAAAGTCAAAATATTAGTTCCCCTCGCATGAAGTCATTCTTTTGAGCATGTTTCCTTAGCAGCCTTGCATGGCACAGCTTGTGAAACTGCCGTGCATTTCTTCCCACTCAAGAGTTTTAAAAAATAACTTTGAATTCCAGAAAGCCCAAACAGGAATTACTCCAAGCTGGGTTTCCTTTGCAAGCACCACGAGCTAATCTTGCTGCTTAGTCCACAGCGGCAAAACAAAAACATTTTACTTCAGATTGACAGCCAAATGGCAGAAACATCTAAAAAAAGTAAGACTTCAAGCTGCGTCAGCAGAGCAGGACTTTGATTCCTATTCTTGATTAGAGACTCTGCTGGCCAAGATGCTTTGAGTTAGAACAATATACAGTAGCTTTGATTTTCAAAGCTTTGGAAGCACATTATACATTTGACTTAATATAAACTCAGTTTGCAGAGTGACCTTTGCCAGTGATATAAAAATAATGAAAACTTGTTTACCTGCTCCCTAACCACTCCCTCAGACTACAGATGCCCTTCATCTTGTTGGACTTAGCCAGTGCATAAATGTGGCGTCCACATGATTAAATCCAGATTGTTTTGAAGGTTGGTTAGTTAAAAGTTAGTTAAATTCCCAGTGAATTCTAATTTAAACTAATTAAGGTTCCACTTAAATGCCTCCTTCAAGTCTTTCACCATCATTCTGCTCCCAAATGCTGAACCAAAAAGTAAGCAACTATGAACACTGAGCCTGAAGTACACTGCTGAAAGGGTGAATACCAGAGGTTTTATAAAAAGTAGCAGCTCCACAAACAATGTGAGATAAAAATCTTTCACAAAGTCAGTACAGTAACAGAAAAGGAAAAGCAATAAAACTTACACAATCAGCCATATTTTTGTTTTATGATTTCCCTATGAGTTCTTTCAATTTGAATGCAGTGCACCTGTTGTTACCTTATACTACTTGTGGAGGAATAAAATTAAAGCTTGAGAGCCTGGACAGAATTTCTCCCAGCAAGATCTAAAGGTCCTTCTTGTCTCAAGGAATGAACTTTTTTTAATTTCCTTCCTCCTTTCACCTGGGTCACCATAAAGCTGTTCATTTCTGTACAAGTGTCTCCTCCCCTCTTCAGTGGATGTTTGCCTCCATTGCAGACAAGGTTCATACAGTCACAACTGTCCCCACTTTTAACTTTCTCAGCTGGAATGATTCATTCCATTTCTTGGGCATTTCTTTCTTACATCACTGAGCTTTATAAAACACAGCAGCAATGCCAGCAATACTTCACATTGTCAAAATGTAGTTCTTTACGTGCCCACACAAACCATGGCCATACCAGCCACTGTGGCACTGGTTGACTCAAAAAAGCTCCAAACAAATCCTCTGAATTTAGGTGGAGTTCCACTAATGCGCTGCTTTGCAAGCATGATTTTATCTATACGACTTTCCCAGTTAAATAAAACAGTAGTCTCTCTTCAAAAAAAATAGAAAAATATTCCCAACACAAATACCCTTGGAATAAAGATTCAATAATCATTCTAAATACCCACAGGAAGTCACAGGGTCGCAATCAAAACAACTGTTATGCCCTGCATGAAAATCTAATATAGAAATACCTTACCGTGAAAAGGTTTACTCTGGTGTAAAATACAGACTGCAATGTAGAAGTACCAATTATCTCCACACTGCTCAAGGGTTAAGTCATTAAATTGTAAAAATTCATAGGCTTTGTTGGGTTCAAACCTGTTAGACTTTACAAATTATTGTACTGGTTTTGAGTCAATTGAACCTGACAAAGCTAAAATAAATTTTACTGGACCACCTCTAAGCATACATAATACAATCACACCCCCTACCCATTCCTTTAACAAGGTGCACAAAGTCATTCTCAATCAAAGAGAATACACCAGAACAGATGAAATATTTACATTCATTGCTCAGATGATGTGATAAAATAGAACTTTGATTTAAGGTTAAAGATTTGTACAACCTCAAATACTGACATTATTCCATTTAATTCCCTACAATGTCATATCTGGCAAAAGCTGGGCTGTCATGGAGAGGTTTGTTAAAAAACAAAATTTCAAGACACCAAGTAAATCTTGCAAAGCAAAGAATGATTTTAGTACCACTGTCTGGAGAGACAGACTGTCTCCACTGCAACCCTGAGTATGTCCTGGTGTGTTTCAGATGAACAGATAACCTAGCAGGAAAAATGTGCACACAACAACATGCGTTTTTCCCTAACAACAGAGCTACAAAAGCATCCTGCTCACATATTAACCCAACTGTCCTGTCTCTGTGTTAGTGTTTTAGTTTGTACCATGGGTGCACTTATTTTAAAAGTTTCCAATCACATTTTGCTACAAACCACGCAGCAGAGTTCACAACTCGAGTACCTTCTGCAAGAAACCGAAGATACGCCCTCAGAACACACCTAGTGCTCTCCCAGCACTAAGGGGCACTCAGGCCACTGCTCTCTGAGAGCCAATCTGAAATACCCCCACTTCTCTTTCAAGGATTGTCTGAACCCTTGTTACAAACCCTGTTGCTTAAAACCTGCCCTACTGGGTGCACTGCTTTGCTAAGATACATGAAGCCAGGAACAGCCACATTCTTAGCAAGTGTAACTGGCAAAGCACATCAGACTTTAGTGAAGATTTCCACTTCACTGGAAGTCCACTTCACTGAAATATTCCACTGAGGTGCCAATATTAGATCCTTGGTCAATATCATTCATCCCTCTTCAGTTTGAAATTACTTCATATTTGGCTTTAACACTGTATGGGTTGCTCTGCTCTCATGATCAAGAGTTAGACTTACTCTTCTCTTCAGCCTCTCCCTCTCCTTCAGTGTCAGGGTGTCAGCTTTGGCAATCACAGGGACAATGTTGACTTTTCCATGAAGAGCCTTCATGAACTCTACATCTAATGGCTTCAGTCTGCCAACAAGCCGAGAAAAAAAAGATTTAAAATAAGCAGGAGGTCTTGTGTCATTTGTTTTGTAACAGACTAAATGTATAAAAAATTACTTATTTCAATTACTTATTACTTATTTCATCCACATAAACCATATTTTCATAATAAATTAAGGCATCAAGCTTAATGCCCTTGCTTATCAATTTGGTTGTGCAAAGTTTAAATTATAATTAGAATTGTCACTATATAATGAAGTGGCTATTAAAAGCATTTATGTTTCTGGGTGATAAACAATGAAGTACTGACTGCCTTGAAACAATATTAAATGCCAAAGGGGACAAAGTAAAGGAGAGCACTAATCTCCAAAGACTGTTTTAATTGCACTGGCTAACTGACAGGTTGGTAACTCAATTAACATTACTGCTAACTTACAAGTTCAACTAATGAACAGACTTATGAACTATTATGAAGGTACAACACCCTAAAATACAGAAGCTTGAGCTTTTTCTTACCCATGCCCAAAAGGAGAGATGAAGTAGAAGCAGCAGTGGACTCTGTTGTCTATGATGTGGCGCCTGTTCAGACCACTCTCATCATGTAGGTATCGCTCAAACTGGTTGTCAATGTAGTGGATAATTGTTTTGAAGCTGTTTGGGAGGGGGGAGAAAGAAGCATCTTACATCAGCTTTAATTAATAAGGAAATAATCATGAAAAGATAAGAACAGAAGGAGAAACACACTTTTATTAAAAACACTACTGTTACAAAAAATCCAGTTTCCTAGCATTTTATCTAGTACTGAGGAAAAATATTTTGATAATACAAAAGGGTGTTTTCATAACAATCACCAAGTGTCAACTTATGCCTAGAGCCAATTTCAAGTGTTACTCTGCTCACTGGATAAAAAGTTCAAGTACAAGCTCAGAAAAAAAGTGCTGAAACAACACAGGAACAAAAGACTGAGGATTTTTCTGCCTTTTTTTTCTGGGGGTAGGGGGCGAAGATTTGTTTTTAAACCGGTTGACAAATGACATATCCCGGATATCCTCTTGATTTACAATCCTGACCCTAGAGCCAGGTTTCTATAGTTACCTATGAAAATTCTGGTATTCTGGTCTTTTGAATTAAGTACAAATACATTTGCAAGTCATGCACTCAAACATCACATGATTTCTTAAGCTATTTTTGTTACCTTACAAAATTCTTTTCTGTTGGCAAAGGAAAATAATTCCTACTTAATTCAAGACAATTTAAAATACTCCTACAAAGAAGTAAATGAGCACAAAATCTGATCACACAGATTAATCAGAAACAGAGAGCAGTGACTAGAGAGAGAAAGGAAAACACAGTGCATAACTAAGATCATTTTAAGCTATTCCAGAGCATGCAGACACCTGCAAACACCATTAATATAAAAGGACACTTTATATTAGGTACTGCAGGGGAAGAGAAATGAACAGCTGACGTAGATAAGGTTAGGCACATGATTGTGTGTCATGAACATGTTTTAAACTACTTGAGAAAAATCTAAGCAGAAAGCTTAACTTGAGAAATAGGAACATCCACATTTCTTTTGCTGAGAAAGCACAAAGTTGATGAGATGCATCTAAGGAGGAAACAGAACAGATAACAGAAAAGAAAACTAATAATTTGGAAAATGAACACAGAATGCTGGCAAACCCTGCAATAGGCAGCAAGTTTGACCCAGGGTTGCATGGCTGCAAAGGAGATAATAAAAAAAAGTTACAAAAATGATGGAAGAGATCCTGGAAGGAATTTGATTCTCCAAAGGTAAGGAAGGTTTTGGATTGAGAAGGAATAAATCCACAGCAGAATATATATACACACATTTACATCATTGCAAGATTTGGCTGTTCTAAGCCATATTACAGAAGACAACAAAGCAAAAGATGGAATTTATTGGGTTTTGACCTTGGTGCTACTCACTAGGAAACAGCATCTTAATACCTAAACATGCTGAAACACACCAACATAGGTTTTGTCCCTGTTAATCTGCAATATTTCTCTTAGCTGGTAAAAGGTAACGAGACTGAAGACATACAAATATTAGGACAGAAACCAAACACTAACAATGGGGAAGAACTATCACACATTTCTCTGGCAATGTAATTAGTTGACGTGCAGTTTTCTAGGTCTAACAGCTCTATTTTTCCCTACAAATACGACGTTAGTGTCCTGTACCTCCTGACTTCCGGGAAACACCTGGTTTACACCACAGTGCTGTCATTACTTAGGAGATAGCACATCCTGTATTGTAACAGCAAACAACACAAACACTGCATTTAAGCCCGCTGGGGGAAAATGAACAATATTTTCAAGCTGCCAAAACCCAAAAAATATAACCTTAGTCAGTTAAAAAAAAAAAAAATTAGCAGCGGCCAAAGAGCAGAGAGCAGCTATCAAAGAATGACTTGCACCACAAGCAAGACGAAATCAAGAGTGTGATCAGCAATATCTAGCAAGTTCACCTGTAGTCTGTTTTTGTCAACCACTTTTTTGAAGCCAGATATTAAAGCAAATCTAAGCATCAAGCAATTTTTTTCCTCCCCTGATTAGATTCGCTCTCTTCTCATGAAAGATGTTATTTTAAGGACATGCTTCTCTCCTGACCCCAATGTACTTATGCATGGAAAGATGCTGAATGTGTCAAACCTCCCACCATAAGGAATTTTGCTGTTCTCCAAACACACCCCTAAACTGATGCCACAAGCAATCCTAGGTGTGGGTCTGATTCCAGAATACAGACCTCCATCCAGCACTAAAGCTTTCCACAGAATCTTAACAAAAATCACCATGGTTAACTGTGGTTCACCTCCACCTTTCCTTTCATATTGTTTTTAGTAGAGTAGCATCCAGAAAACAAGAATTACTCTACTTCAGAAAAATGTGTTACACTAAATCTATAACAAATCATTCCCAATCCAACACTGTTGTTTTTCCAATCCAGCAGACCTCCTGGACACACTCCTAGTAGCACAAAATCCTTATCAGTCCTTTTTTTTTGACACAAAATACATAAAAATTCACCTCAGCTCCCATCTATGAAAGTCAAACTCTAAAATTTAGCCCTTTCATCAATGCACAAAGACTAAAAGCCATTAGGGAACCTACTCAGCAGAAAGATATTTGAAACACTCTCAGCCACTGCTGCCTCCTAGAGACACCGTGCCAGTTTGATTTACCTGTGTTCAACAACAGCTTTAGTAAAATTTGTCACCTCAAAAAACAACAGTCCGCACAAACTGCAGCCTTCCCAAAAAAGAGGCTTTATAAACCTTGGATCATCATCAGCACCATCTACCACTGAACCTTGACTGCAGTAAATGCTCCTGAACACAAACATAAGTCCAAGAACATGAACTTGCTCCTTCCTCTGAACTACCAAGGAAGGAAGGTGGTTGCACTGGGTTAGTGTTCACTACAGTTCAAAACAAAGAGTCTGTCCATCCAAGTCCCTGAGACATCCTGTAACGATTAACAGACTTTGTCAAAATGACACTTGCCGTGGCTGAAAGGCTTTTCATGTGACGTAAGTAGACTAAAGAGATACCATGAATTACATCTTTTATTTTGTAAAATGTAAGAACTATTTGTTCCTGTAGCGTATTTCATGTTTCAGATTTGTCACAGAAAATTCCATATAAATTGTCCTACTCAGGTCTGAATCACCACAGAATGATTCTATTCAGAAAACCTCCAAAAAGAAAGGGGAAAATTCAAACACGTAGGTCTCTAAGAAACATCTGAGCAGAATAAACAAAGGGCATTAGAACACAATCAACAGGAAGAGCTCTCTATAACACAATGCACAGGCTGCAGAGCTCTCAGCTCCAGCGGAAGGAAGCTCTAGTCAACAGTGCACAAAATAAGCAAGACCATGATGCAGCCCAGAAAGATGCCTTTGTGTTATTCCAAAAGTTCATTTTTTTTTCAACTTACTAAAGTAGGAAAAGTGGGAGGAAAATAAAAGTCTCACTAGAGCTTCACTTTCAGACTTTCATTTACTGTATTACAGAACCTCACTGCCTTCAGTTTTGCTGTGTTCCTACATCTACAGCACAGAAAGAAGAGAAAAACCGTCTGATACACCATTCCGTCAATGAAAGACTGCAAAACATTCTATTAGCATTATATATGTTTATTTTATCTGCTATTTGTCTCTTTCCTGGTCTTTAACTTATAGTGAAGGACTCAAATCAACCTCTATTAGCTTTATGCTCCATTTCTCTGCACAGTCATCCTTGTTTGCCTTGGGGTTACCACCACGACTACCACAAATAAAGTGTCAACAAAATTAACAACTAAGTAAAATAAACATTGTTAGCACTTCCTAAAAGACAACCATGTGAAAATTCAAAGTTTTAATCCACTGAATCTAGAAGCATCCCAGTAAGGATATCTCATCTTTATTTGAAAAAAATAATCAGCTTTCCACAGAGAATCACCTGAATGTGATTATTTGGAAATTACATTTATGAACTTATTCTTTGTTACAAATTGCCCTTTTCCTTTCTAGCTGCTTTATAAATTTCTTTCCTCATAATCATTATGCTAAAGCAATTATGTATATTTTCCAGTGTATCTGCTGACAATTATTTCATCCATTAAAGATTGTTGGTAGTATTTAGGCCAGAGAGAGCCAAGCATAAAAATATGATATGATATCATAAAAAAACCCAGTTCTACCCAAATTGCTGGTAGTACATATAGAGGACAGGGAATGAAAAGAACTGTCTTAAAAACATAGAAACTTGATGGGCCAGAGACAGAGAAAGTAAAAGACAAAAAGTTTCCCCCCACCAGAATTTTGTCCTATTGGAATGTCTATAGAGACAAAAAGCTGACTGCAGCGCTCAGAGAAACTTTTTGAAGGAGATGCTGTTAATTTTGAGGCAGAATCATAGACAAAACTTTTAAAAACATCAGAAGTGGTTAGAAAATTGAAACTGGAAGTTGTAGAAAGCACCAGACCCCCTAGAATAGTGTTTGTGTAAGACACACACTTCATTAACAAAGCAGTATTTACACACATACCAGTCCTGGCTGTTAATGGCATCTCCATATCCTGGTGTGTCAACTACAGTTAAACGCAGCTTCACCCCTCGCTCCTCTATCTCTACTGTAGAAGCTTCGATTTGAACTGTTCTCTCTATTTTCTCTAAAATAAAGGAACATTTGGATTGTTATTTGCCTATCAATTCCTGCAGAGACCCCCACAGGAGAGAGCAATAGGGGAGGAACTGGAAGCCCAAGTGTGTTGTAACCTGCATGACATAAAATATTTTATCAAAATACACAAAGTAGTAAGCAGAATTTAACACCATGTTTTTGTAAGTAAACAAGAAACAATGAAGTAAAACATGGGTTTACTTATGACAATATGCAAAAATAAAATCATAATATTCAAAAACCCAGTAGATTCTTTGTCAAAAGGTTATTTACACCTCTAACCAGGATTTAAGGCACTACAGACAAAAAGCAGTAAGAAGAAATGGGGATTAGAGCAAAACCAGGAGCTCATTTTTTTAATAGCAAGTGATAAAGAAATAAAAGCTCTCTTTGAAAAGAAATCTAAATAAGAAAATGACAGCTCAATGAAACATAATTTAGAAAATTTAAATACAGCATGATGAAGTGGTGTAATTGGTGAAGAATGAAGCAATATTAACTGAAAGAAAATGGAATTTTATAGGGTGGAGTGCACTGGAGGAACTGCAAAACCACATTTACCTGCAGCTCCAGGAATATAACGTTCTGGATAAAGATCAGTCAGGAACAGACTGTTAATTAAAGTGGATTTTCCTAAGCCAGACTCACCTACAAACAAAATAATTCAGGTTATTAAGCATATACACTTTTTACTCCAAGATTTTTGAAGTACCTTGTCTTTCTTCAAGCCCATATTATGGAGGCAAAATAATTTGTTCATCAGGATCCACCCTAGTTTTTGATAAAAAAAAATCAAAGGTTCAGCTAAGCACTTTGAAAACACCGGAAAAACAAGTCTCCAGTGTTTTCATAAATGTTACATGAAAATTGTAAGTTTATTGTAACAGATGTCACAATAAAAGCTGAAAGGTCATACAGCACTTGGACTATAGATCTAGAGACTCAGTTCAGTTCAGTCACTTGAGGGAAATTGCACCTTTTTTCATTTAAACTTACAAAATCAGAAGCTGTAACTCTCCTGCTGAAAATTTCTGAGAGCTTGAAGGTTTTCCTAAGCTTGAAGGTTTTCCAATGCCATACACTTCCAGTGGCATGGGGGGATACAAGGGAAATCACTTGTATTTCCTAAGCTAGAAATTGAACCTGGAACACTGCTGGGAAGACAAATAAGTAAAGCAATCCCAAACTAATGGTCAAGTTTTGCACCCTTACAGTTAAGCCCATATAGGTTCTATGAAACTGAAAATCATAAAGCAAATTATTCAAAATTCATCTGAGAAGTTTCATAATTCTGGAACTTCAAATGATACAAATTTTGTCCTACATCTAAGTAATGAAGTTAAACGTGTAAATTTAACTACTAAATCTGAGTTTCAAAAAAATCACTTGTTTCCTAACTCGAGGAATCAAAGGAGTTAGCATTTAGACCAACTGGCCATATTATTTTAGATGCTACTAACCTGATATTAGTGATAAAAAAAAGTTATCTGTATTTCTCATCATAAACTACATGACACAAGAACTCTACAATTATCACAAATTATCTATTTATCTATACTGCTGAACACTGTCACCAAGTAATCCCAAATGGTACTACAGAGCACGTTTTCATTTTTCACTTACTGCTACAAAAGGCTGACAGTACTGTGGACTCCCTTTGCACATGCACACCATTAAACTGATTTAATGTAAACACAATTCAACATTTGGAAGAGCTTTGTGCCTAAAGGACTCTCCATCAAAGAGACTCAGAGGTACTCATTGACAGAACAGGCAAATTACAGGTTTACCTCTGACACCAGAGTGAGTCAGTACAGAACAGCAGAAAACACAACAGCAGCATCACCATTTCAACAGCAAGGTACTCACTGTGTGCACTCATGCCTTCAATGGGGAAACAAGAGGGAAACAACTATAAAACAACTACCCCTGTCATCTGACCATGAATTAGGAATGCAAAAATGTCCTGTTGGCTCCAAGTCATCGTCTTTATTCACTATAAATACTCCCTCCTACTAAACATGACAAAATAGTAACAGATGCAATTAGAAAGTGCATAGAGGTTCAAAGCTTTTTCTACTGTGGAAGTCAATTGCTGAGTAGGAAGATGTATGCATCCATGTGAAAGAAATGTTGTTGTATAACAGGCAAAAATACTTAAAGAACTTACTTACCAACCACCATGAGTGTGAATTCAAAGCCCTTCTTCACAGATTTCCTGTGAACCTGGTTGGGCAGATTAGCAAATCCCACATAGCCTGCCGAGTCAGAAAACTGACAAGAAAACAAAGGCTGAATATGAATGAGATCCCTTGCCCCCTAAAAAGCTGAAAAAGTTTACTTTTTTCTACACAATAAAGTGCAGGGTTATATAAGGCACAAGGAAGAATAGAGAATGAAAGAATTTTTCCTGCAATAGCAAGGCAGACCTTGAAAAGGCTCATTTACCAAGTGGGCTGATATAAATAGAAATCAGGTGAGTACCTTGAGCTACACAAACAAAAGTCACCCCTTGGATAAAACAAAAATAAAAACCTGCAAGCTCGCAAGAATACACTATTATTAATCTTAAGAAATAAATACAGCTCAAAAGAAAAAAATCTGTTCAAATTTGGTGTCTGCTGCTACTATCTTCTATAAAAACAATGCATATGCTTACAGGTAAAAAATAAGAACATTGTACTACTAGGGGGATTACTGAGATACAATTACACAGAGATGTATCTTTTGCTTGTTAAGTGGTTCACCTATCTTCACAATCTGTAACTTCCAAAACAAAAGCAGGAAAAAGAAACGTGCCTGAAAAACTTATCAAAGAGATAGGGCTACAAACAGGGCAGTCTGCTCCACCATCTGTTACCCATTGACTGAAAACTTAATAGGAGCCTAAATAAGAACTGCAGCCACCTGATTTAGGGACCTCTGGGCTACCTGGAACCACCTTGTTCACAGATGAGTTTATGATGAGAACAGGTTTTTTACAATGCCATACACTTCCAGTGGCATGGCGGGGATACAAGGGAAACCACTTAATTATTTATTTGCTAACAATCCTTTTAAAGCCCATCCAGGTGAGCACAAACAATAGAAATGAAGGTTTCTCATATGAAATTTCCTTAGGTGAAGGTACCATTTTAACTTTGTAAGCAGAGACTGAATGTCTGGTGAACACCAGAAATCACTAGGATCACATACAATCTCTGTTTCTACTAAGCAGTTCCTTTTAAGGAACACATCTGAACCATCACTCATCCACAATTTTAGCACTTTTCAGAAGTTGAACAGATTCTAGACAAAATTTTGGCTACACAGCTTTTTACCTTTACTTTTTCACCTGACTGAGACATGTTTCTTCACTTCAAGTTTCAGACACTGGAAGAAAGAAAGCCATAGTGCATGTTAGCTGACTTGAAAACCACATTACATTTAATTTTGAACTGATCGATTGCATGTAATAATCACATTTTATTCTAGTAGAATGAAACGTCACATACTTAAGGATTACCAGAACAAACAAGCCATAATCACAATCTCTTCCTTCTGAAATACATCACAGGAGTACTTAATTTAAATACTTGAAAATTTCAAAACAGAAATATTCTTTTAAAATGCAAAATATTAAACTGCAGTATCATAACAAACTTTCACCCATCCTGTCTTTATAGAAGGATGGTTCCCAGATAGGCAAATGTAATGCAAATGTTCTCCAAACATTACATTTGAGAATTATTACCATGTCCAAAAATTCTCATGCGAACGGGACACCTACATGATTCCCAGGTAAGGGTCAGAACATAACATTATTTTCAGTGACTTCAAAGTGCTCTTGCTGGATAGGACACGACACTTGGCTAACCCATGCTAGACACAAAAACCCATGCCAGTGTGAAGGACTATCAAAAGAGATTTGTTCTTCAGTTTCAGACACCCAGAACAGCTGGGCTTTGGCAAGCCCATATCTCTTTACTCAAGGATGTTAGCTGTGCTATAGATTAGTTATCAGGGCAATAGCAGGGCCCTTTGATTTCGAGCAGCCCCAGAGCAGGGACAGGAAACGCAGAAGCGGCAGGAGCACTTCACAGCTTGCTTCGTTGACAATGCAGCTCTTGGCCTGGGAAAGCAGGGAAGTGACCTATGCAGGCACCTGTGTGTTCAGACTTTCCTGTTGGGTAGCAAGAGTCATTTTAGCAGGATACAGTCCAGTTTCTGACACTGGCAGTTTGACAGTCAAATCCTGGCAGAGATACACCAAGCTCTGGACTGAAGGAAAAGTCAAAGTTAGTGTAATTGCTGCTTGGAGTTTTAAAGAAAACAGATCTTCTGCTCCCATGGTATTTCACTTGCCCTGCAGCAGGCATTTAAAATCCTGGCAGCTGTGCAGGTACCAGCTACCCTATGAGTTAGGAAAGTTGTTTTTTCCTCCTCCAACTACTTTTCCCCCATACCCAGCTCATTTGCTTACTAATGAAAGCCCAATGCATCCATTGCCTGGAAAATAGGGAGGTCCTGATTCCAGTCATCTTCTGTCAACCTCTAATTGTGTATTCCTCAAAACATTCTGGAAAACATCCCTTAAGAATGGTTTTGAAAATGAGAACTTATCTTCCTTTGACCAGTATGCAAAGGCTCATTCCAGCCTTCAGCCAACCATTGTCACAGATCCTTAAAGACACTCACAATCCCACCTACAGAAGTAACTCATCGCTCTGTTGACATCTTGCTTCTAAGTTTGGAAACCTCTGTTGTCACCTTGTCAATAAAATTAGTAACATGGTTCAAGAGTTTAGAAAAGCTCGTAGTTACTGAGTGCCAATATAGATATACCTGACCCATTTCTCACAGTAATGCCAGAGGAGAAGCCACCCAGGCTCACTGTCCATAGATAAAGGAGAGATGGGGGAATGATTCAGGTTTCAATACGTATGGCAAATTCCCTACTTCTGCTTTAAACTGACAGTATAGTCACATCCATTCTAGCATTACTCAAGTTACTTGATTAAAAAGCAGAAGAGTCAAAATTGTTGTCAACTGATTATGACACATTCAGCTTCAAAATTAGTCTGTCATCTCATAAAGAACATTTTTTCATAAAATCATCTGTTCCACAAATACAGCTTACAAAACCTGTTTCCTACAAGGCAAACCACATCACCTTATGTCTTACTCTGACTGAAAAGTTGCTGTAGCCAAAGCAGCAGCCCAGCTGCTCTGATCACATCATGACTGCAGCTCACACTTCCAGTTAGTAATTTCCCAATGGCTTCTGTTAGAATAGATATGTACTAGCTAAAAGTTACCTCAACAACAAGAAAAAACTCCCCCAGAAACACCTGCTGTTCTACAACACTTAAGTTGTTAAGCACCGGAGTTCATTTGGGAGCTCAGTTGCTCAGCCTTGACATTTTGCAATTCCTAATACTGCCCTCATGAGGCTTCCTCGAAAATCATTCCACCAAATCACTTCCCCGGATGACCACGTGCTGCCTCCCCGAAGCTCTACCATACAGTACAAATCAAAACCTTGGAATTAACAAAACGTTAAATCTCCTCACAACACCAAACAAGCACAGCACTGCTCACAAATGAGAGCTTGGCACTGGACCAGTCCCTGCTGTGCATCAGTGGCCACAGAAACACACAGCTCTGTCTGCACACAGATGACTCAAACACCAAAACAATGTGAAGCTGAGTCTCTGACAACACTCCAGGTAGTTCCCACACCTGGAAATTGTAACATCTAATTTCTTATCAATTGTCCAGAACAAAATGTATTAAAAAAACCCACAACTAAGACAAACCAGAGCAAGAGCTGTATCTGTTCTGGTTTTTTTTAGATTTTCAAAGCACTCTTTCAATCAGTATGAGATAAGAAAAATACACATATAAAACAGTTCAAGGAGAAAGGAATAGATAAGATACATTTGCAACAACTTGCAAAAAGCAGTGAAACTTTATCTGTAAATAATGCTGGGACCTACTTAGCAGGCCTAGCAGAAAAAAAAAGGACATTGTGCTACAGCACAAGAATGTCCAAATCTGGTTTTCAACAGTGGATAACATAACAAAGTTTCATTTTGGATTCCAACAAATTCCTATCCCAAACAATATGATGTTGGCAACGTAAAGGAGCAAAGGGCCACCAAGTTCAGCTGCAGCTGGAACTGCCATCCCACCATCCTCTGCTAAGAGCAGGATTCTGGTGAGAGAGAAAGAGAGGGGAAGGAAAATGGGTCATTTCCTTTGTTCCTGTCAGGATGCAAGAAGTAAACTGTGAGGAACAGGCAGACTGGGAGCTTCTTAATAGGAACCAGCACAAAGAAAGCACTACTGAACATGTACAAAGAACGTGTTCATATAAGGATATTAAACAACATTTTCAAATAATCACTTCAGAATGACCTTACAACCATCTTGACAAGCAGAACAGCCCTCCTGATTTCTCAAATGAGGCTTCTTTCTTTCCACCAGAGGCTACAGAACTCAGATAAAGATTTTTGGCAGTATTTAATAGCCACAGACAGGAGTAAAGACTTAAACAGGTTTCCCAGTGCTGGAAATGATCTCAACATCAGCATTCCGGACTTTTCACAATTAAAACAAACAGAAACACCAAGATATGTCAGTTAAACAGCAGTATTTGTGTTTTCTCACTAAAAGAACTACAAAACCCAAGGAAGAAATGTCAAATACTGAGTCATACCAATAATAATAGAAAAAATTGCATGATTCTGTGAATCACTTCTAACAAGCATGTCCAGCACAGCCTGTTGTGTGTGCCATGCTTTGTTCCTAGCATCTCCTCACTTCCACTGTGGGAAACCCCCTCCCCTCACTGCCTCTAGATCAACAATCCCAGGTGATTTCATTTTTCCTCATTAGAAATATGAATGCTCTTTTACACACTAACAATTCTGCTTTACTCTTTTTCAGGAAGATGAGTGTATCACTTCCACCAAACAAGAATTTACAGAAAATGCAACAACCCAGCTGTGACCTTTGCAGACAGACCACACAAAACGTGAGCCATTGCTCTGGCTTGGAATGACATTCAGAGCTCATGAGGCTTCCTTCTGGTATTGTATTTGAACCAAAGAAACTGTAGAGGGATTACTACTGGGAATGCATCAAAATTTGGAACATGTCTGTGACTCTACAGCACAGCAAACGGAACAAGGACTAAGCCAGAGTTCAACCACCTGTATGAGCACTATTCTTAAAAGGCCAAGAAAAATCAATGCATGAACCTAAAGCTCTAATCTCTAAATATTTTATTTAAAGTTCCATTTCAACGCTAATATATTACTCTAAACAACTTCCTTTCATGCTGTTTTTTTTCAATGAATACAGCTACTTGAAATGCACAAAGGAGGCAGTGCTACCGTTCTTGTAAATGATCAGTTTTAGGGATGATGTTGTTTCTATGCAAGCAGCTTTTGACAGTATTTTTGCCGAGTTACTGTGCCAAAAAGCACTGTTAAACAGACCTATAATTATGAAAAACAGGGGCTTTTTAATTAAAAAGATCAACATTTTAGCCACGATCACTCATCAGGAAATAGGCAGCTCTGCCTCACACCCACAGAACTTAAGTATATTGTGTACAGACTGCGAATGCACAGCAAACTGCTAAGTTTGTATTTAAATCATTTCCAAGTCATGCCTAAGTCTCACGATACCATGAAGTCTCTGATCTACACGTGAACAACAACTAAAGACAAAAAAAAAAAAAAAAAAAAAAAACGGGGGTGCGACCTGTTG